>JAGKTI010006278.1:27307-41352 GCA_018397915.1 Birgus latro | reverse complement strand
CAGTGAACACCGGAGTGGAGGGAGTATGAAACTGAACTAAACAAGAGATGCAGGTGTAGAGAAAATGGCTGAGAGGAGTGCCCAGGAATTAAAAAAGTACGGTCAGTAATTAGAGAGTTGCAGGAACGAACAGTACAACAATAGAAACAGATTAAGGAATTGAAAAATGAGGTGGAAAGTGTCTGTTCAGGTAGTGTAGAGCAAGAGAGAGAGAAATATCAGAATTAAAAGTGAGTAATGATTCAGCCTCAAATGACTTAAAACAGCATTAAAGAGAAAATAAGAGGTTGGAGGAAGAAAGGGATAGGATGAAAAGTAAACTCGAAGAGTGTGAATAAGAAACAAAGATGCAAGATCAACACATTAAGGAAATCAAAGATGAGCATAAGGGGTGGAAGAAAATTCCAGAAGAAGGGAAAATAAATCTGAAGGAGATTATAGGACAACAGAAGAAAGAAAACTTAGGAAAGGTAGAGAAGGAAGTGGTTAGGGTCCTAAAAAGTAAAGAATCACTCGTCAGAGATGCAGCAGACACGAAAAAATGCATAATTATCTCAAATTTGAAAGAAAAACGCATGTCAGTGAGGTCAGAACGAGAAAGGGAAGAACTGAGAATGGCGAAGGAAATAGTGCCAACAGTTATGGAAGGAAATGACGAAGCCCAAGAGGAGATCAAAGAAGTGTTTAGGCTGGTAAAATATGTGGAGGGAGGGGCAACATCATTAAAGGTAAAATTTCAATCTCAGGTCATGGCAAGTGAAATAATTAGCAAGCCTTGGAAATTAGCAGATAAGGAGGGATTAAAAAATATCTGGATAAGGAAAGATGCAAATGAGAAAAAGAGAGCTAAAGTAAAGGAACTTGTTAAGGAAACCAAGGAAAAAACAACCAGAGAACAGAGGACGAGAAGACAGAGTTCTGTTGGAGAGTTATGGATCAGAAATTGAGGAAGTGTTACCGAAGGAGAGAGGGAGAGGGAAGGACATAAAAAACTAGATTAGCTCTCAGTAGAGTGCATACCTGTGCCAAGGCCCAACATGCAGCTGGAAAAAGACTACCCCCCTATAGAAGTATGTATATTTAAACCCGCTAGATCCGGAATTTTATATGGATCCATGCCAAACTGTACACTTAACCCTCGGCTATCACAGGTTCTGCTATAGCGTATATTGCTATCACGCCTGTATAAAAAACTACCCAGATACCTTTATCGTGCACTAAATGCCTGCTATCATGCTCCAGAAATGTACAAAAATTTAAAAAAGGATGGACTCCGGTGCTCTGCCCAGCCAACAAAAGATTCACTCAGTGATTGGTCTCGTGACGTCACCGCCAGCCAAGCACTGATTGGCCGCCCGACCAAGTCCCCTGCCCGCCAAGCCATTCAAGTGCTCGTCCTCAGACCACGAACAGTGATAACAAGAACAGTAACCTTTTTTGTGATATTACAGTGGCCAACGTACCCCCTCCCCATCCTCCTACCATCACGTAGTGTTATGTTGCGGCACCTGGCAGGGAAATAAAGAAGAGGAGGAACCTGAGCTATGCAGATAAACTGGAAATTGTAAAACTTATAGACAGTGGTGAGACCAAGTGAAGTGTGGGGAAGAAATATAACATCAATGAATCAACTGTGAGGAGTATTTATAAGAATCACAATCACATCATAAAACATATGAGTCTTGCACCATCACAGGCTTCTTCCCAGGCCCTACGTATAGAAATCAGTTGCTCCTCAAGACCGAGCAATTTCTTGGGAGTTATCTGGATTGAAAGGCAAGGAGAAATACTGCTGTGGACACGTGGGAAATCATGAACACTGCCAAAGAAATCTATGTAGACCTAGCTAAAAAGTTAGATGTGAAACAATCACCACGTCTAAGGGGTGGTCAGTAAACTCCACCCTAGCTTCGGAATCCCTTTAACCCACCCAAGCTTTTCAACATCCCCAAAAAGGTAAATAAAAGGGGATATTAAGTTCTGTTTCTTATTAACCCTCCCCTTAAAACAAATAACTCAAAGTCAAACGGCCGCCACTTACGGGATTATGGCGTCTGGCAATAGATAGATAGATAGTATATTTTTAATTTGCAATGCTGGTTTTTAGACTATTATATGTTATTATGTGGTACAAAAAGGATATCTTTATTTTGGTCATGGCACCAATTAGAATTATTACCATAAGTTCTTCAATTCAGCTATCACGGTTTCGGTTATAGCGCAGCCATAGCGGCACCAATTGGGCATGATAGCCGAGAGCTGATTGTACACATTTGTAGATACCAACATCCTAATTATGCCTGTTTTTTTTTTTTTTTCATCAAGATCCATGCAATATTCACTGAAAAATTTATGAAAATGTCGAAAAATGCGCTATCTTGCAGTGTTAAAGAAAGTGAAAAAAAAAAATTCCTGGCTCTGCACTTTTAAGTGGATCTGCACCAAAATTTAATGGAGTTCGTTCTGGGCCAAGGCCCATTCTTCCACCAAGTTTTGTGGAAATCCGTCCAGTAGTTTCTGTGTAATCTTGCTCACAAACCAACCAACAAACAAACAAACAAACAAACAAACAAACGGACGGGGGTGAAAACAACTGCCTTGGCGGAGGTAAAAACAATGCAAAAAGATTGCAAGTGGCATATGCTAATGTAGATGGTCTAATCTCAGCAAGGCTAGAAATGGATGATTTCTTGAGGGTAAATGAGCCAGACATTATATGCCTTGTAGAGACCAAGCTGATAGAGAATATTGAAATCCAAATGGGAAATGGGAAATACAAACAATGGAGAGGAGATAGAAAAGAAAAAAAACGGGAAGAGGAGTGATGATAAAAGTGAAGAACAACATAAATGTGGATAATGTGGACCTTGGAGAGGGTAGGGCTGAAGTGATAAACATGATACTAGAAACCAGAGGGAAAGTCAAGAGAGACATTGCAGTAGCATATGGCCCCCCCAAGACAAGGGCATAGAATAAGGAGGAATATCAGGAGATGTTGTCGGACATGCCTAGATACCTACAGAAAGTGACTGAGAATAGCAACAAATAATCCTGATGGGTGACTTCAGTTTTTAAGAGGTAAGCTGGGAGGAGTGGGATCAGGAAGTAGTGAAGATTTGTGGGGCAGTATACTGTTAAATAGAGCAATGGATAATGTAATGTCCCAGTGGGTGAAAGAAGAGACAAGATTTAGAGGTGATGACACAGCAACAAGACTAGGGTTAATTCTAACCAAAGAACCTGATGCAGTTGAATCTCCGAAATATTTGTATCCTATAGGAATAAGTGATCATGGAGTGATAGAGTTCCAAACAATAGAAGGAAATAGGGAGACAATATGAGCTATACAATCATAGAAGATGCAACTTTGGGAAACCAAACTTTACAGGATCAAGAAAATATTTCAAAGAAGTGGATTGGCGAGAATTCAGGGAAACAAGAGAGATACAGAAGTGAGATATCTTTCTAGACTTCTATAATACAGGTGTGGAAAAGCATGTTCCAAAAGTAAGTGGGAAAGAGCACTGAAGAAATGACTGGTTCAACAAAAGAAGTATGATAGCAAAAAGAGAAAGGGACAAGTCATGGAGCAAATGGAGAAAGAGAGGTAATGATAGAACAAAGGAAGAATATAAAAGAAATAGAAGTGAACATACAAAATTACATAGAGAGGAAGAAAGGAACTTTGAAAAAGGCATACAGTAATTGACAAATATATGAAAGTTCCTATATTGTTTTACAGGTTTATTGATGGTAAATTGAAACAAAAGGAAGGAATCCGTAAGCTGAAAGTAGAAGGAAATATCTATAAAGATGCAGTTATGCAAGCTGAAATAATGAACAAATGCTTCCAATCAGTCTTCACTAGAGAAAGTGATTTTGTGGAGGAGGAGGGAGTAACTAGAAATGTAGTGTTAAAAGATGTGAGAGTTGAAGTGCAAGAAGTGTACAAATTACCGGAAACTCAAGATGTGAGGAAGGCCCCAAGACCATACAGGATCTCTAATTGAATACTAAAGGAATGCAGAGAACAACTGGTGGACAAGATTGACGGTTTAATTGTGTGTTCTGTGAAAGAAGGGAAAGTGTCTCAGGAATGGAAGAGGGCCAATGTGGTACCAGTCTGTAAGGTGGGGGGGGATCAAGGAAGAACCCCTGAATTATAAACCAGTGTCCCAGACCAGCTTGGTTGCAAAATTGTGCGAGAGAATCCCGAAAGGCAGATGGATAACTATCTGGAGGAGATGGACATTTTGGCAGAAAGTCAGAAGTGGAAGTTCATGTGTTTCCAACTTGTCGAGCATTTACTCAAGTGCGATTGACATGCTACAGGGGAGAGATAGTTGGGTGGATTGTGTGTATTTAGATCTGGAGAAAGCCTTTGATAATGTACTCCACATGCAACAAATGTGGAAATTGGAACACATAGGAGGACTGAAGGGGAACCTCTTGGAGTGGGTGAGAGACTTCTTGATAGACAGGCAAATGAGGACAGTAATAAAGGACAGGATATCTGCATGGAGGGAAGTAACAAGTGGAGTCCCACAGGGCTCGGTGTTAGAGCCAGTAATGTTCCTGATTTACGTAAATGATTTGGTAGGTGGATTGAACAGTTATGCAAGTCTGTTTGCTGATAAAGCAAAGATCATGAGGAGAGTAGATGTTGAAGAAGACAGTAAAATGCTGCAGGAGGACCTGGATAGGATTCATGAATGGAACTAGATGTGGAAAAGGAAATTGTGCAAAAATAATGTAAAATATCGGAAATGGGTAAAAGTACCAAGAGACCTGCGCTGAATTATTAAATGGGTAATGAACCAATCACAAAAGCTAGAGAAGAAAAGGACTTAGGAGCACTGGTCCAGGATAACTTGCCACCCAAAAACGCATTAACAAGATAGTTAGAGAGACGTATAATCTCTTGGCTAACATAAGAGTAGCATTTCATTACATGGTTGAGATGATGAAAAAATTGATAGTGGCCATCATCCACCCTAGGTTGGAATATGCTGCAGTGCTGTGGTCCCCATATAAAAAGAAAGATATAAAAAAGATCGAGAGAATACAAAGAACTGCAACCAAGATGGTCCTTGGCAGATCTGTCATACAGGGAAAGGCTGGAAAAGCTAGATCTGCCTACTTTAGAAGCAAGGAGAGAGAGGGGCGACGTGATTGCAATGTTCAGGGCCATGATGGGAGTAGAAAAAATTGACAAGAAGATCTGTTAGTAAGGGATGGGAGAGTAACAACAGGACACTGAATGAAATTGAAAAGCAAGGTTGCTTGAAGGTATCAAGAAATAAAGTTTTCCATATAGATTTTTGGAATAGCCTGGACTAAGAGATCATTTTTGGAATAGCCTGGACTGAGAGATAATCCCGTCTAAAAACTTAAACGAACTCAAAGCAAAATTTGACTTACTGAGTAACGGAGATGGGACCCCTTGTGCGTAGCTCATTTCCTGTATATCACAACTAGGTAAATACACACACACACACACACTTCTCCGCATCCCGCAGAACGCCACATCAGTCTCTGAGTGCCCAGCTTCATGAGAGATGCCATAAATAGAGCGTTTATTGAGAAAAAGAACCATTTAGACCATGGTGTATATTATTGTTTACGGCTGAATAATGCTCAGTATTTAACAATCTTTGTTTGGTAATAGCCATGACACCTGGAAAATTACCAAACAGTATGGCATTTGGCTTTAACGAACTGTTAGCTTTAATGTCAAGGATCTGGTACCATTTAGTTCGTTTTATTAAGGGTGTATTGTTTTGTACTTCAGTGTAGTGGTAAAAATGAGAAGGAAATATGAAAATTAAGCAGTACTTCGAAGGCCTAGGTACAGAACAGAAAAGTGAATTCAGAGCCAGATAAAAAAGAAGCTCAGATTAAATACTGTGGTAAGGGAGAGGGAGATAAGATGAAGACACAGGAAAAATTACAGTTGTTATTGTTACGGCCCCAGGGTCATCTAGATGTGAACCTTGAGGAGTGCTGGCTGAAATTGCCCTTCTCCAGCAGTATGTGATCTTTATTTTTGAGGTTAGGAAAGGAGTATGAGGGGTTGTTGTTGTTGTTGTTGTTGTTGTTGTTGTTGCTGCTGCTGCTGCTGCTGCTGCTGCTGATGCTGCTGCTGCTGCTGCTGCTGCTGCTGCTGCTGCTGCTGCTGAACCCCAGTCTGTCTGGCTGAGCATACCTGATTACCACAGGTAAGCAGCTGTCCCTATGGGTTGTTCCATAGGTTTCCTACACAGTTAATGCTATCTGCATCTTAGTGTGGCATGTGCCATACAGTGTTCCATCATTAGTGTTATGTTGTGTGGGCTTAGTTTACAAGTGGGACAAGTTTCATCTTGATTCCACCCAACATAAATCATAGTTGGTAATTGAGGAAGTCTTGGTGAGGCCCCTACCTAAGCCTAGCTAGGTGAACCCAATCATCTTTATTTCAGAATATCTCTGGTGGGTGGATGTCAGGATGGGTGGCTTGTAATATAGTGTTGTGATCAAGGTGTATTGCCTTGCACGTGAAGTAAGTACAGGCACTCCTGAACTTCTTGTCTTTCTTTTCTTCATTCTTTCCTCTTCCTTCTGCCTGTGGGTGACTCTGCACTGAGTGACAAGCCAAATGGTTTCCTGTACACCAGGAAAACATTTACTACACTTGGTGGTAACCATATAACCAAATTTTGGTGCCTGGTGGTTTAGTGGGTAATTATGGTGCTCCAGTCGGATTGAGCCAGTGTGGGTTTATATCCAAGGGATGGTTGGGGTTTATTGCTCACGTAATGCCACTCAGGGATGAGTGAGGCACGTCACACTTATCTTAAATGTCTGGACCAACTTGTCTAGCCCCGGGCTTCTACGCTTCTCATGGGGTAACGTAGGATTGGATGGTGGATGGATGGATTAATTAATTTTTTTAATGTATAAGTTCGTTTTGTGCATAAGTCCAACTTGGATCTTGTGGATATGAAGTATAACACACAGAGATGATCCCCTCCCACTCCCCACTGGGCAGACTTTCTTTTCTTCAGTTATCCCACTTTTCATATTTCTCTCTTGTGCACTTGCCGTCCCATCTCTACATTTTCTTTTTAGTCATGATATTCTCAAGCCTGGTAGTATTTCAGTCACAACAACATCATCCAGCAGGCACAAGTCTAGCCACCCAACTGCCCACAGTAGTGCACCTCTCTTAGTCATTCTGTCAGTATCTAGAATTAATTTAATAATATTTTCAGTATCATAGCATTGTTTGAAACTTTACTTTGTGATTATGCTGTCATGAGAGTATTCATTAGGTAATAGTATTCCCAAAATTTTGTAAAGACAGCAACTTATATTCTGTTGAAACACAGCAAAATACAACACTAACCACTGATATGAAGATCCTCTTGCATGTACAGCCAAGTACAGCAGACAGTAATTATTATTATTTTTTTCTTTCAACTGAATTAAAGTAGAAAAAGATCACAAGAAGAGGGAGAGGCAAGCAAGGGAGTGGTGGCTAGGGACGGATAAGGAACAAAAGGAACCTTTCCATCAGTTGTATGTAAAGGAGGGAGGGAGGAAGAGTGGGAAGAGAACAAAAAACAAACCTTTCTTTAGTCCGAGAAGAAGCATTTTTCTCAACAGAACGGTGTGTGTGGTGAAGAGAGTGAAGGAGGGAGAGAGAGGAGATGCAAAAATAGCCCTTCCTCTTGGCACAGAAGAACTCCCCATTCTCTAGGCACAGAACTCCTTTCACCTGCCTGTGCCTGTGTAAACAACTGATAATGGGAGGGACAGATGAATGGTAGGGAGGAAGGAGGGAAGAATAGAGGAGAGAATGGTATAGGCAGGGTGGAAGGGTGAAGGGAAGAGAAGGGGAGAGCAGGAAGGGAGGAGAGAAGGTACATCAAGCCAGAGAGTGGGAGAGAAGGGAAAGGGAGAGTGAGAGAGGAAAGAGAAGATTAGATTCAAAACCAACTTAAATCTCTGTCAGTCTGTCTATAGCCAGATGCCTTAATCCTGTAAAGGGTGGCCACAGACAAAGTATCTCCTTGTCACTCTTTCTTCTACCATTTGACTACCTTCCTTCCAACTCACACCTCTTCTTTCATAAAGATCTATCTGTCTATCTATAGTCAGACACCTGACTCCCATGAGGGGTGGCCACTAACAATTGCCTCCATGGCCATCCCCTGCTATTGTGCTGTCCTCCTCCTAGTTTACACCCTCCTTTCTCATATACCTCTACTCCATTCCTTCTTCTCATCCTTGGTCTCTTCCTTCATCTCCCCTCCCCCACCTCACTCACATAAACTCTCCTCATTAGTTTCTCACTCTCCATCCTCATCACATGGCCAAGCCAGCTCATTGTATTTCTCCTAATGCTTTTTATCATATCCACATCAACACAACAGCACTCCTTCACTTCCTCATTTGTTAGAGTGTCTCTCCATGTAACTCCACATGCTCCTTTCAAATAACTCATTTCCACTGCTCCCACTCTTGACTTGTGTTCTTCCAGCAAAGTCCAATCTTCGCATCCATGTGTTTGATTGGGGATCATAATACGATTCTGACTTCGTTCTCCAAACTTCCATCCTTACTCATCACACTACCCAAGAAATGCACTCACACATTCCATTTTCTCACTATCCAGCTTCATTGTGCATTTAGTGAATTTTCTGTCGAAGACTACAACTTTACTCTTCCCAACATTCAATTTTAGATTCTGTGTCATACACACTCTCCCAAACTCATTCATCAAGCCTTGCAATCCCGCTTCATCTTCAGTAATAATACAGTATCATCTGCAAATAACAGAACAGAAAATTTCCAGATGCTGCCCTCTCTCATTAGGGCAGCTCCAACTTCCATTGCCCTATCTTGTATCTCTTTTATAATTCCATTGATACACAAATTGAGCCACCATAGAGACATGACACATCCCTGTTTCAGTCCAACATTCACTTGGAAAATTTTACTCAGTTACCTTCCACATGCACTGCACCCCTAGCTTCCTCTTACATACTCTTCACAGCATTCAGTGGCTTCCCATTTACTTCATATAATTTCAATATTTCCACATTCCTTGTCTATCCACTCTGGCATATGCTTTCTCCAAATCCATGAAGGCAGCTTACAGTGTCTTTCCTTTCTCTAGAAACTTTTCCATTAAACACCTCATGATGAACATCTGATCTACACAACCTCTTCCTTACCTGAAACCCACCCTGTTCTCCTCCAGCTAATTCCTTTGCTATTTCCCTAACACTGTCAGTAAGTATCCAGCCATATACTGTTCCTATTACACTAATAAGATAAATGTCCCAGTGATTACCACACACTTCATTGTTCCCATTTCCTTTGTACAAGGGAATAATTATACCTGACTTCCAATCCTCCGGGACTTTACCTTCCTGCCAGTCCGCCACTACTTCCATCCCACAGATCTGTTCCTCCCGTCTCCTCTCCCTCCTCCTCCCAACCATCTTCCAGCCATTTATATTAGCATTACTGTACTTTCATTCTCTCTTCATTTCTTTTATAAAGGCTCCAACATACTTGGATGCGTCGGCCTTGGTCACCTAAAGGTGGCAGTCCCTGCTGCTCACTTTCTGGCAGCCTCCCGATCTAGTCCCTTATCCCTGAGGTCAGACTCAATGGTCTTGTTTCAGGTCTTTTTTTTTTTGGTCTCCCACTCACATCCCTACCCTCGATGTTCACACTTCTCATTTTCTGTACCCAGTTGTCATCTCCCATCGTCTCCACATACCCAAACCATCGCAGTCTGCCTCTCCACATCCCAGAACCAGTACTCCCCATTCTCTATATTAAACAGTTCCTTCAAATGTTAGCTTCATTTGCTCACTTTTTCTCCTTTTTCCATCAACAGTCTGCCAATTTTTTCTTTCACTCCCCTACTGCCTTCTTTATCACCACATCTTACTTTCTTTACCTCTTTCAAGAACATTATCTTTCACTTCCTCCTCTTTACACTCAGATTCTTTCCAAATTTCTCATCCACTCTCATCTCACTCTCTCTTACTAATCTTCTTACCTCTCTCTTCTTTATATTAAATCTCTGTTCCATCTCTCAGCTTCCTCCATGTCTCTGCATCCCAACCACAGCTTGTCTCACCTCTTTATTCCAACATTCTGTTCCTTGCATCCCTTTTTGTCTTCTCTTCACCTCACAAACCACCTCACATGCTGCATAGATTTAGATTTCTTCTGAGAATACCTTGCACACACCTTCCACCTCCTCCATCTGCACCAGATCATGTCTGTGTAATCACTCCATCACTTTTCTCTCATATTCTACCTCTTTTTTTTTTTTTTTAATAGTCCTTATGCATCTTTTCTGCCCTCTCTTTATGGACTGCTTCTTCCTCTTCTTTACCCCTTCTATTCATCCAGTGCATTTGTATCTTGACTCTCACCACTACTAAGTGGTGGTCAGATTCCACATCCCCAGCCTCTGTATGTTCTCACATCCAGCACATATATCTTCCTTCTCTTATCCACACACACAGATTCCATCATTGCCTTTTGTTCATCCGGCTCACCACCCACCCTTCTCATCACTCGTCAAACAAATTACTTCTGATTTTTATTTTTTATTTGTTAATGTAATCATCTAATGAGCTTTTTTTTTTTTTTTTTTTTGTCCATCTGTATTGCAATACCTTATTTTTATTGTACTTTTCTCCTTGCCTGTTACTTTATGATGTGTAACATCTCATACTTTGTGATTTTTACTTACTGTATTTTCTTTCTCTCTTCTCTTTTGTTTCCATTTGGCCATTTTAATGTTCAGTACTCTCTAGAAAAATGTATTTGCTTCTTCATTTGTTCTTTCACAGTGTTTTTCCTTGGTTGTGATATTAAATGTCTTATTTCTCTCATTCCTCTTGATTCAAGTCCCTCTGACTACTCTTCCATTGTATCTCTCATTCTCCTTCAACCTCCATGTAAATTTCAACACTTCGTATGCCACCCTTATGACTAACTGAGTTTTGACTGGCCTCGTCCCACCCTTTCAATACTGTTCCATCCTCCAAGCTCCTTGAATCTGTTCTTCCCATCCATTACTTTCTGTATCTAGTATCTTAATCAATTCAGTGGCTTTCTTTTCCTCTGTTTCTTTTCTCTCAGCTTTAATTCAGATTTCATTGTCTTTATCTCCAAACACTATCACACATTTTTTCCTATCTGCTGTCTCTCTCAATATGTTTTCTCTCTTTCGTATGGTAAATAATATTCTCGCTTCAGAATTCACTTTTTCTTCCTTACCTTCTCTCATCAGTCTCTTCTTAGTCCCCTTTTGTTTCTCCATTATTTCATTAAATGAAAGTTTTCTTTTTTGTTTTTTCATCCATCTGCCATGCATTCTGCATGTTTTTCATTTCTTCTCCCACTTCAACTGTTTGCACTTGATGTTTCCCTTATACATCTCTTTAATATTTCATTGTCTTCTTTTAATTTCGTAATTTTACTTTCCTCCTTTACCTTATATTCTACCAATTCTTCTTCAGCCTGCATCTTTCCCTCCTCTGTTTTATCCTCCTCAGCTAGTCACTTCTCCAGAGCATTCAATCTCTCTATATGTAATATCCCCGCAATATCCTTAGATTCACAAATTACAGTACAGTAAACCCTTCATAAGCCGAACTATATGGGGCTCTACCCTGGTTCGAGTTACCAATTTTTCTGGCTTACCGAATTTTCACCCCCCAAAATTGCTAAATTACCGAATTATCACCCCCCAAAATTGCTAAGACAATACCTATTACTTGTCCTTTCAACACTAAATTAAAGAAGCATATATAAATAAATTAGTTATGACAAAAAACAATATAGTGCATTTAATATACATTTAACCCCTTCAGTGCTGGGTGTATTTTCATTTTGTTCTTGCTGCCACCAGACAATTTTAGACAGTGTAGTTTGGATCTGTGGAAGTGCACGGGGTTGGTACAGCCTTCGTTAGCCCCCTCAGGATGTGAGTCCAGTCCTGAGTGCCATAAAATCGGCTGGAGGAAGCGTAAATAAAGTAGAAATAGACGTCACAGTACTGAAGTGGTTAATTGGTGGAAAATCATTCACAGAGGCAGTACCGACTGTCGGTAACGTGTGTTGGAGATGGATTTTCACCCCCCCAAATTGCAATAACAATACTTATTACTTGTCTTCTTAACACTAAAGTAAAGGAGCATATACAGTGTATAAATTAATAAAGAAAGACAATCTATCTATCTATCTATCTATTGCCAGACGCCTCAATCCCGAACGGGGTGGCCACAAACAAATCGCCTCCATGTCACTCTGTCCCCTGCCATTTCACTACCACGCTCCCAACTCACACCCCCCTCTCTCATATACCTCTCCACTCCATCCCTCCATCTCATCCTTGGCCTCCCCCTCCCTCTCGCCCCCTCCACCTCACTCACATACACTCTCCTCGTCAATCTTTCACTCTCCATCCTCTCCACATGCCCAAACCACCTTAACGTGTTTCTCCTAACGCTTCCCATCACGTCCTCAAGCACACCACAACGCTCCTTCACTTCCTTATTTGTTAGTCTGTCTCCCCATGTGACTCCACATGCTCCTCTCAAATAACTCATTTCCACTGCTCTCACTCTTGACTTCTGTCCTTCCAACAGGGTCCAAGCTTCACTTCCATATGTCAGAGTTGGTATCACAATACTGTCATGTAACAACTTTTTCACTTCCATGCTCACCTCCCTGTTTCTTATCACTGCTTTCAACGAACCAGCAACCTTCCTTCCCTGCTGTACCCTTTCGAGCACTTCACCCTCCAGACTACCATCCTTACTCATCACACTGCCCAAGTACTTAAATTCACTCACATTCTCCATTTCCTTCCCATCCAATCTCACTGTACACTCACTGGCTTCACTTCTCTCGAAGACCATCACTTTACTCTTCCCCACATTCACCTTTAGATTCCGTTTCTTACACACTCTCCCAAACTCATCTACCAAGCCTTGCAGCTCCCCTTCGTCTTCACTCANCCTCCACGTCCCCCATCTGCTCCAATCTATATTTACCCAATCGTTCCTCCACTTCCCTTCTATATTCGGCCTTTATTCCATCCTCTTGTAACTTTTCTACCCTCCTTGTAACAAATACTTCCTCCTGTCTTTCCCTTCTTCTCTTCCTCCATCTTGTTTGGATTCTGATTCTGGCCACCACCAAGTGGTGGTCAGAAAGTCCACTCCCCCAACCTCTATATACTCTTGCATCCATTATACATCTTCTCATCCTTTCATCCACACACACATAGTCAGTCATTGCCTTCCGTTCATTCATTCCCCCATCCTCTCTTCTCACCACTCGCCATGTATACCTATGGATCATTTTGTGCCTGAAGAGGGTATTGGCTATCACCAACCCCCTCCCAGCACAAATGTCCACTAAAGCACTGCCATTCTCATCCACCTTGCAAAGAAAGACAAAAAAGAAAGAATTTAGTGCACATAATTTGCCTTTTGTCAGAGGCAGAAGATCATCGGCAGTTTGTTTTGTTTTGGAGACGGAGGTGGTGGAGGTGGTTTAACTCACACTTGAACGTAAATTCTAAAAAGTACCCAGTATTTATTTCACTCTATATTAAGAACTAAACTTAAATGTAATCACTATAATAGACTGCAGTGTAACACCTTTCGTTAGAAGCAGTAGATTCTTTGGCAGTTTGTTTTGTTTTGGAGACGGAGGTGGTGGCGGTGGTTGAGTTCATACTGTAACGTAAATTCTAAACAGTACCAAGTGTTTATTTCACTCTATATTAAGAACTAAACGTAAATGTAATCACTGTAATAGACTGCAATGTAACACCTTTCGTTAGAAGCAGTAGATTCTTCAAAGTTCGGCAGTTTGTTTTGTTTTGGAGACAGAGTTGGTGGAGGTGGGTTAGTTCATACTTTAACGTAAATTCTAAACAGTACCCAGTATTTATTTCACTCTATATTAAGAACTAAACTTAAATGTAATCACTGTAATAGACTGCAATGTAACAC
>JAGKTI010006278.1:0-22505 GCA_018397915.1 Birgus latro | reverse complement strand
TTTTCCTATTACACTGAGAAGGCAAATGCCCCTATGATTACCACACACTGCTTTTTCCCCTTTTCCTTTGTACAGAGGAATAATTATACCTGACTTCCAATCCTCCGGGACTCTACCCTCCTCCCAAGCCAATCTGCACACCTTCCACATCCATTCTATTACTATCTCTCCCCCATGCTTCAGCATTTCACCACACACTCCATCAATTCCTGGGGCTTTCCCCATTTTAACTTTCTTCATTGCTTCCACCACTTCCATCCTACTGATTTCTTCCTCTCTTCTCACAACCCTCCTTCTCCCTGCCATTCTCCAGCCACTTATACTTGCATTACTTTCATTCTCTATGTTCAACAGTTCATTGAAGTGTTCTCTCCATCTGTTTACTTTTTCTCCCTTCTCCACTAGTAATCTACCATTTTTATCTTTCACACCCCCACTGCCTTCGTTGGCACCCTGTCTAGCTCTCTTTACCTCCTTCCAGAACATTTTCTTACATTCCCTCCACTTTGCACTCAAATTCCTTCCAAATTCCTCATCCACTCTCTTCTTACTCTCTCTTACTAATCTTTTCACCTCTCTCCTCCTCACTACATATAACTCTCTTGTCCGTCTCTCAGCTTCTTCGTTGCCCCTGTTTCTCATCCACTCATTATATGCTTTCTTCTTTTGTGCCACAGCCTCTCTCACCTCTTCGGTCCACCATGCTGTTCCCTGAACCCCCTTTCGTCTCCTCTTCACCCCACACACCACTTCACATGCTGCACAGATTTCTTCTGTCAATACCTTGCACACACCCTCCACGTCCCCCATCTGCTCCAATCTATATTTACCCAATCGTTCCTCCACTTCCCTTCTATATTCGGCCTTTATTCCATCCTCTTGTAACTTTTCTACCCTCCTTGTAACAAATACTTCCTCCTGTCTTTCCCTTCTTCTCTTCCTCCATCTTGTTTGGATTCTGATTCTGGCCACCACCAAGTGGTGGTCAGAAAGTCCACTCCCCCAACCTCTATATACTCTTGCATCCATTATACATCTTCTCATCCTTTCATCCACACACACATAGTCAGTCATTGCCTTCCGTTCATTCATTCCCCCATCCTCTCTTCTCACCACTCGCCATGTATACCTATGGATCATTTTGTGCCTGAAGAGGGTATTGGCTATCACCAACCCCCTCCCAGCACAAATGTCCACTAAAGCACTGCCATTCTCATCCACCTTGCAAAGAAAGACAAAAAAGAAAGAATTTAGTGCACATAATTTGCCTTTTGTCAGAGGCAGAAGATCATCGGCAGTTTGTTTTGTTTTGGAGACGGAGGTGGTGGAGGTGGTTTAACTCACACTTGAACGTAAATTCTAAAAAGTACCCAGTATTTATTTCACTCTATATTAAGAACTAAACTTAAATGTAATCACTATAATAGACTGCAGTGTAACACCTTTCGTTAGAAGCAGTAGATTCTTTGGCAGTTTGTTTTGTTTTGGAGACGGAGGTGGTGGCGGTGGTTGAGTTCATACTGTAACGTAAATTCTAAACAGTACCAAGTGTTTATTTCACTCTATATTAAGAACTAAACGTAAATGTAATCACTGTAATAGACTGCAATGTAACACCTTTCGTTAGAAGCAGTAGATTCTTCAAAGTTCGGCAGTTTGTTTTGTTTTGGAGACAGAGTTGGTGGAGGTGGGTTAGTTCATACTTTACGTAAATTCTAAACAGTACCCAGTATTTATTTCACTCTATATTAAGAACTAAACTTAAATGTAATCACTGTAATGGACTGCAATATAACACTTTCAGTAATAATAGTACTGAACTTTAATCATGATCACTACACTGTCACACTCGCACATTTTTTTTTTTTTTTAGCTTCATTCCTTTACGACTAGAGGTGCCAGTATCACTTCTTTTAAGCTATGAACCTTCCATGGCAAGGAAGAAGGCAAAAGGAGAGCACTGTTCAGCACTAAATGACAGTAAGAATGGCGCAACTACCGTCTCCAAAAGCAAGCAGCAGACTGGTGCCACGAGTCCGCTTGGCGCCATTTCTCCCTCTACTTTTGCATTTCGGCCTACTTTCATACGTGGTCTCGGCCTGAGTTCGGCTAACTGAAGATTCCGGCTTCTAAAAGTTCAGCTTATGGAGGGTTTACTGTACATGTATTCTTTCTAACAATTCAAACCTCTTCATAACTTCCTGCTCCACTACGACCCTCTCCTCTTTCTCCCCCCCCCCATCTCCTTGGATTTACCCTGAAACCCATTAAATTTTGGTGTTTCAGGATTCATCCTTTTGCCTCCAGGTTTAAGCTTTGTTGTGTTTTGGGGTGTTGCTCCTGAGAAAGAGATGGACATACAGTAGTTGTTGCAAACAAAGCCTTTGTTATCATAACAATGTTTTGTGGTCAGTTGATCTTTAGAATATCATTATCTTTACAATATAGACCTTCTGTCTTATTATTATTTCTGAATCTGTAGATGTTTAAATTAATGTGGAGGCATATTTAATACAAAGATAGTTCTCCTGTCCCACAAATTATGTGAATTTTTGTGTTCCGTCCTGCTTTTGTCCGATCCCTCGTATAGGCACATGTGGTGTGAATCCTTTCTTCATGAGAAATGCATTGAGCAGATCCATGTGTTTGTCCATTGCTTGTGATTTGCAGAGAATAAACCAGGCGAATCTTTTGTTTAGGGCCATGGATTTCCCTCAGTGTCTCCAGCAAATGTGAGGAAGAAGGAATGACTGCCCTAGAGTTATTTCCATTTGTGTACGAAATGGTGTATGGAGCAGCTACCCCCATGCAGGAGATGGCACCCTGCAAGGTTGACCGAGGTCCAGCTCACAGGAGGCAGAGCCACCGAGTTACAGTGGACCCTCCACATATGCGGCTAAAGTGTTAATTGAGGGTACTGGAGCCTGCGCACTTTAGATCCGTTTTCCATCATAAAAATCCAATGAGTTAACCATCCTCTGCCTGATCCCATGTAGCCAAATAATGACCCTCTGTGACCCAAGCGAGTTTACAGACATACTACCTAAGGGCATAGAGGTAAAGCAAACATAAGACAGTATGTTGAAGAGATGAAGGAAATTTTTTTTAATGTATTTATTTATTTATTTTTTAGCACATCTGTCTCTGAGCGTAGGCTTAACTCCCTGTTGCCAGTGGTCCAACAGCCATCCTACGTACTTCATCTCCACATGTCATCACTTCGACAATAACACTTAGTGTCTATACTAAACACATGCTTGGGCTATCTCATACAGGATGGGTTGGTTTTAGTGATGTTTTTACAAAATGTCAGCAGATCTTTTGGTTTTGTTTCATTTTTGAAGACTTTACATGCTTGCATGTGTCGGCCTTGGTCACCTAATGGTAGCTGTCCAAGCTGCTCGATCTCTGGCAGCATCCCTACTTAGCCCCTTATCCCTGAGGTCACGCTCAGTGACCTCGCCCCAGGTCTTTTTGGTCTACCTCTTGCTACCCTACCCCTAACATTAACACTTCTCACTTTCTGCACCCAATTATCATTCCCTATCCTCTCCATATGCCCAGATCATCTTAATCTACCTGTCATCACAACACCAATGCACGCCAGTCCCTTTCTACCTCTCAGCTCTTCCATCGTAAACCTAGCCCCCCAGGTTTTGCACTCAGGGACGCATTGCATATCCACCTAATCATTGTCATTTCTGTATGTGTGAGCCTACGAATATCCTCTTCCTTTACTGCCCAGGTCTCACTACCATACAGCATTGCACTCCAAACATATGCCACATAGAAAGATCCCTTAGCATGGAGGGAGAGCCCTCTCAATGTCAGGAGAAACAACAGTTCCCTGAACTTCTTCCAACCACTCCTCATTCTAGCCACAGAGCTAGCTCCAGCCCCACCTCCAAAACATAACGTCTCCCAAGTAACAAAACTCTTCCACTCACTCAATAGACTCACCAGCAAGCTCACCAGCAGTCTCCACATGCTATCCCCGACACACCACACATGAAATCAACATTATCTCGAAGTCTGTCTTTAATACCAGTACATCTCTTATGCACCCACGTATCACAGATATTGCACAAAATGGAATTACTTCCCACGCCTTTGTGGCAAATCACACATGGCCACTCTCCCTCTTCTTTGACAGTATTGCCTGCAGCCCTAGATACCATCATTTATCTTTTATCTGCATTTACTCTTAAGCCCTTGTGCCCTATACCATCTCTCTATTTCTTAAATCTTTCCTCTGCCTCACTTTCATTCTCTGCAATCAACACCAAATCATCAGTATACAACATCTCTCACAGGAGTCCATTTCTGAAGTCGCGTGAGAAGGCTTCAGGTACCATAAGAAACAACAAGGGGCTCAAGACTGACAAACATTCACAGAAGACTACTCTCTCAAAACTCCATTTACCCTTACCTGGGTGCAAGCACCCACAAATACATGGCCATAACCACCTTAACCAATCACTCTTTGATCCCGAGCTTTCTCATTTTCCACTTCTTAGCAGACAGGTAGTCTCCTTTTATGAAATTCAGATTCTTAAAATGCATTAGTGATTTCTGCCATCAGGGATCCCTCTCCCAAGCAACACTGAGCAAGCAATATACTTTTTCTGTGCAAGATACTGTAATGATGTAATTTTGGAGATCTTAACAGGGCTGCTACCAGTGTACTGAGCCCAGCCTTGAGTGTGAAATCCAAGCCTCTTCTATTCTTGGGACTTACAGTTTCTCCTTGAAGTATAAGTGTTGTGAAACTTTGATTTCTTCCGATGAATGTTTTATTAAGCTTAACTGGAGTGATCTCCCTATCTCTGATGTGTCTTAGGTAGTTAGTCAAACTGTGACCAAACAAATAGGCTCGAATTCCACTTAGAGGGTAGCGCAAGTTTTGGTTGGCTCGGGTATATGGGTCCATTCTTTCCCTAGTACACCTTGTGGGCCACCCACCTCGGGCTGGTTGAAAAAGGTAGTTTGAAAATTCTAGATGGGGTGTTTGCATTTCTTTTAATGATACTTTTAATATTAACAAACTCAATTTCTCGATACACTAAATACTGACTTCTTTCACAGTGATTTACCTTAAATGATATATTAAACAGTGACAAGGTGCTGTCCTTCCTGGTTGCAGGTGGATTTGGGAGGATTGATATTTATTTCTGCAACTTTCCACCATCTTACTAAAAGTGAGACATATACAAATCAGTCAGTCCAGATCACAAGGGGGACTCAGAAGTTACAATAGGTTTAGCAAATACAAATTTTCAAACCTAGGGAGCAATATTATGACATGTGAATTGATCTGATTTCACTGCTACATATCAAAAAACAAAACAAAACCGATTTCTCAATCCTATATTAATAACAGTCACTCTCCGATACCTCAGTGAGATAAGAAAATTGATACTGTGCCCACTTACATCTCAAACAAAATCTGGGATTGGTCTAAACAAAGGGAGGGGGTGGGTGTAAGTTTATGTGTGCCGACGTGGCTGGCGAGAGTGTGATTTGAGTTAGCGCTGAGTGGCCTGTGAATGAGACAAGAGATGGTCACGGAATAATAAATCAAGAATTATGCTAACAATTACAACTGTTACTCATTCTGTTCTCCACAACTCACAATGTGAAGGGAGTGATCAACGTAAATAACAAACTTAATGTGCAAATAAAAGGGGGGCGGTATATAGGGACTTGAAATGCTGACCTGTGAATGAGACGAGAGATGGTCAAGGAATAACACACATCGCGTGCTCTTATTTATATAGAGGGACCAGTCCGATTACGCCTGAAGGGTGTCAACTCCCCGATTACTGTTATGCCTTGGCACCCATGCCACAAGGCATTTATTCTGTAATTGAGCTGTCGGGATTTATAGCATTCACAAAAATTGAACGACGATGATTAAAAAATGAGAACTATTGGTAATGATCTCATCACTTAATATTAAATTTTTGTTATGGGGTGCGGACACTACTTATGTCGGTTAAGCCCAGCCACGGGTATACACACAGCAGCCAAAAATTCAAGGTTAGCATCGCATAGTGTGTCGTGTTGACTGCCTCTCCCTTCTGATACTCCTCAGTTAATGTT
This sequence comes from Birgus latro, assembly GCA_018397915.1. Taxonomy (NCBI): domain Eukaryota; kingdom Metazoa; phylum Arthropoda; class Malacostraca; order Decapoda; family Coenobitidae; genus Birgus; species Birgus latro. Next base: position 16,403 of record JAGKTI010006278.1, on the reverse strand, counting down.
CTATCATTGAAATGGATTAGGACTGAACTATCCCTGAATTTACTCAATCGGAAGACTATGAGGTCTTGGCTAACTTAAATGTTTGCCAAATCTTTGTTACCAGCGTGTCTCATGGGAGGGGGGAGAGGAAGTGTAATCGGCTGATGCAGTACTTACGCGAATTGTTTAATACATGGATGTTTGCCTCCTTCATTAACTCTATAATACAAAAATCACACTTATACTATACATGTACAGTGCTTCCTCCAATTTTGCGAGAATATGGTCAACAAAAACTCTCGCAAAATCAAAATTCGCAAAATTAAAACAATTAAATATATGAAATAAAGGCAAATTGGTCGACATCACCCAAAGGTAAGCACTTTTTCCCACTCTTTCTCTCGACTCTACCTCTTAATTTTACGATGATAAATGAAACAAACACGAACTGATGTACTGTACAGTGATATTAATGAGAAAACATCATAGGTAAGAAACATTAAAAAAAAAAATGCATTTACACTGATGTGAAGATTGGCTTGGTGTACGGGACTGGTGGCGGGGCGAGGCTTGGCTACTGTCGCTCCGCAGGGCCTAAGTCATCACTATCACTGTTGGCAGATATTTCCACATCTTTCTGTGTTTTTTCTGCCTCTCCTCTCTCATGAATCCCTCAAAGTCAGAATCATCACTGTGGTCATCAGAATGAAAAAGGTTAGGGATGCTAGGATCGCTGGCTGCTTGGGGAGGGGTGGCAGGACGGCTGGTCGATGGGGCAGGGTCTCTTTGGGTTCTCATTAATTTTGTGATTAGAGACTGCTTTCTCTTGTTAACCCCATCTCTGTGTAGGTCAGCATAAAAAACGAAGGGCCCTGTCAACACCGTGGCATGCTTGCTGAGCCCTAAATTGTCACATTCGCTGTTCACGATGGTTTTTTCAGGAAAATTAAGAGGTAGAGTCGAGAGAAAGAGTGGGAAAAAGTGCTTACCTTGGGGTGAAGCTGACCAATTTGTAGTCAGCACTGCCTCACTCGCCACTGAACCTGATGTGTTTAAACCCCTTCCTTTTGAGGAACTGGCATAGCCACCCATTCGATGCCTTGAAAGGTTTTGTTGGAGGATTAATGGCTTTTTTAAGGAACATGTGATAGAATATCTTTGCCTGCTCCCTTATATGGCGCCCATCTAATGCAACCCCTTCCTTTTCCTTTCTTTGAATGTAGTGAGCAAGATATCTTTCCATTTTTATTAGCACTTCTTTGTTGTCCACCAGCATTCTACCATCAAACTGAGCACCTCCATAGTTATTCGCTGCTTGCTTGATTTGTTCACTGTTCTTTAAAATCATTCTCACTGTCGATTCACCAACACCAAACTCCTGACCAATAGCAGAATTACCTTCACCTGCTTTTTTCCTTTCAATCATTTTCAGTTTGGTCTCCGAAATTATTTTCTTTACCCATTGGCGCCTTGATAACACTCGTGCAAGGTTAGACTGCTGGGGTATTGCGAGGAGCACCACGAAATTGTGAGGATCAGTGACCTTGGTTGGAAACAGGTGCAAACAAACGTGGCGGGGTAGCAGACCACTGAACTAGGAGGCTCAGTACGCCCAATGAACCATGACGTCATCACTCGAGGTGGCAAAGTAGTGCGGGAAGACGACTCTCCCACCACTCGACCTCGCAAAGTGTGTGATCAGTCGCAAAGTTCATAAATGTTAAAAAATACATGACTTTTGGAACTACCTTGCAAAATTGGTGAATCGCAAAGTTAAAGTTCGCAAAGTTGAAGGATGTACTGTACTTATATTACGCTTACACTAAATTACATTCATCAACAACACTTATACTAAATTGTAATTAATTACTAAATTACACTCATAATGCACTTATTCCAAATCATAATCCAGCCTGCTGGCACTACAATACATCTGTGGTAGCACTTTATGTGTGTGTGTGTGTGTGTGTGTGTGTGTGTGTTTGTGTGTATTCACCTAATTGTGAAATACAGGAAATGAGCTTCGCTCGTGGGGTTCCGTCTCTGTTTCTCAATAAGTCAAATTTTGCCTTAAACTCATTTAAGTTTTTAGACTGGACGATCTCTTTGTCCAGGCTATTCTACAGGTCTGTGCATCTATAAGGAAAACTATATTTCTTGATGTCCTTCAAGCAGCTTGGTGTGTGTGTATGTGTGTGTGTGTTTGTGTGTGTATACTGTACAGTACAGTACAAGGAGGCCATGTGCATGGTGAACCAGAAGGTACAGTCACCCCAAGAAGTAGTGGCAGAGTACCTGCATCCAGAAGTTTTCGGTTAGTGATAATACACATACAGTACAGAGTGACCAAAGCATTCTGAAACTCTGCCTTCATTTCTTGGGCCGACTGTACAAGGAGGGTCTCTTCCTGGTGATAAGTCTTAGGTGTGTAAGAAGGTGTCTTTCCTCGGTACCAGGAGTTGCAGTAAACGCGGTGAGAAAAGCAGCTGAAGTGGGTTGTATATAACCAGAAATGTTAATGTATGGGGATAATTATATACTGTAGTGAACATTTTGTGTAGGCTATTATGTCAGGTTTTGTGGGAGATGGATGTCACCAAATGAATGAAATAATGCAGTTGTTGAACCATATTGTAGATGAAAGGATACCTAAGAAGAATCTTAATTACTGTATAGAGGAATTACTCATAGCAATTGTGGAAGGTGGAAAGAGGAAAAGTAATTAAGCTACAGAGAGGATTAAGTTTTTGACAGTTACTGAAGTATAGCGAGGATGTAGAGTTTGTGCTTATGTGGAATGTGGAGAAAGAACAATATTTATCTTTGGAATGCTAGATGAAAAGCATTTAATAAAGAATTTAAATATTGTCTGCTGTCTTCATGGCTTTGGTAAAGACTTTATGATAAGGTTGACTAGGATCCCTTATGGCTGGTGATAGGAATAAAGTGAGTCAGTTCAAAGCTTTTGGAGGGAAGAAAGGCTTTCGGTATGGGATATATACAGTAATCCCTCTACTATCCGGACGTCCACTATCCGGACACCTCACTATTCGGACATCGTGGGCTGATGGCCAAAACCCCCAAATTGAAAAAATAAATAAATAAATAAATCCGATTTTTTCCGACCGCGTCAGTTTGAATTTCCCGCCCACGCCGACTAGCTCCCTTCCCGCTCAGTCTCCCTCCTACTAGTTCTTTCTCAACTCCCGTGAACAGTGGATGGCTGTCCGCTCGTTTGTGGTATTTTCGTTCTTGTTTAAATAATCAAAAGTCACAGTGCTAAGGATTAAGTGTAGTTAAACACTGGATTACTGGACATGCTTCAAGAGCAATTATGACCACTGTAAAAACCTTAGAGTGAGGGTAAACAACAATCATGGACTGTAAGTAAACATTGTCAACTGCTAAATATTTTTCATAATCACTTCTAAATCCTCATTCTCTGGCTACATTTTGTTTACTTCATGCTTTGTGTTCCATATTTGAGTGCACAGGCTGTGAAAGAGGTGATTTTCTCGGTGATTACCATGTCTCTTACATACATTCACTATCTAGTCAACTGGTGAACATTTTTGCCCCACATACCTCTAAATCATAATTTTTCTGGTTACATTTTATTTACTTCATGCTTTGTGTCCCATATATGAATGCATAGGCTGTGAAAAGTTGATTTTCTCAGTAATAATCATGTCTGCCTTACTCACCTCAAAATCATCATTTTGGGGTTAAAATTCAATTAATTCATGCTTTGTGCCAATTATTTATGTGAATGGGGTCTTAATTAAGTGCTATGCATGTCCAGGAGGGAGGTAGGTAGGTGGTTTTCTGATTTAGGTTAGGTTAGGTTAGGGTCAAGAATGACTGGTGCTGTTGGTGAACAGTGAACACCTTTGCCATACCTAACTCTTTTTCTGGTAAGTTTATTTATTTGATGCTTTGTATCCCATATTTTGGTGCATAAGATGTGAGAAATGATGATTTTCATAGTGATTGCCACGTCTGATACTTATTTACACTAAGCTGCCAACTCATGAACATCTATGCCTTACTTACCTCAAAATCATCATTTTTGGGTTAAAATTCAATGAATTCATGCTTTGTGTCCATTATTTAATGCATATGGTGTGAGAAAGGGTGATTTTCATAGTGATTTCCATGTCTGATACTTACACTTGCTGGCAAGTTGTGAGCACCTATGCCTTACTCACCTCTAAATCATCATTTTTTGGTTAAAGGTCAGTTAATTCATGCTTTGTGTGCATTATTTATGTGAAAGAGGACTTAAATAAGTGCTATGCATGTCCGGTAGGGAGGTAGGTAGGTGGTTTTCTGATTTAGGTTAGGTTAGGTTAGGGTCATGAATGACCAGTGCTGGAGCTTCAGGGCCAATATCCGGACAAGACCAATATTCGGACATGCCTTTGGCTCTATTATGTCGGATAATGGAGGGATTACTTTTGTGTGAGAGTGAAAGGTAGATGAGAGTAGGAGTGAGACAGGATTGTGTCATGTTACTGTGGTTAATTAAAATTTAGTTGAATTGTATTAGAATAGCAGTTAGAGAGAGAAGGCAGATGCGGGGATGAGATTAAGTAAGATGGAAAGATTGGGGGAATCTTAATTTGCATGTTTATGATGATGTAGGTGGAGAGGATGAAGAGCATTTTCACAGGATTTTTAGATAATGCTGGTGGAGAGAATGAAAAGCAGATTCACAGGATTTTTAGATGAATTTAATACACTGTGTGCACACAAGAAACTGATGGCAAATGCCGTTGACAGATGGGTTATGTGTTGGAAAGGAGTGGATATGAATTTTTTGTTTGTAAGTCATATTATAGGGTACGGAAAGAAAATGTTCTCAGTATATTATAAAATAATAATGACAAGAGGTAGCAGAGGTAGAAGGTAAATGGATGCTTACGGTCTGCAAGAAGTTAGATTGTGAGACGGAGAGAAAGGAACAAGTTTTTCTGGTGCAGTAATAATGAAGATATCAGGGGTGTGGGAGCGCAGTTAGCTGAAGAATGGATGGATGGTGTGCTTAAGATTAACCACTTAACCGCGGGGCGTCACTCTCGTGACGGTTGATGGCAAGGGATCAGAGCTATTGGGAAATAATTGATTAATGTTTCTAGCGATAATATCAGGCAATGGTATAAATAGTAAGGGCTGTTGGGAATTGTAAATGTGGAGATTTTGTGAGCCAACTTTGGAAGTCTCCACAAGTCATACAGTAGTCGACGAGTGCTAAAAAAACATCCCATGAGAAAGCTGAAGGTATGTGTCATATGCATATAAAATTATAATACTCTATGACAAAAGAACGATTTTTGGCAAATATTTGAAAAAAGTCAGTTGGAGCACAAATTACCGCCGGTGGGAAGGGCAAGAAACGCCTCGAAGAACCCCACGGTATAGTGGTCAAGGGATACACCCCACTGATATTGTTGAAGGTAGTAATGGGAAGGATTATTGTGACTGTTATCTCAGCTTGTGCTCCTCAGTGTGGACTGAGTAAGAAAGGATAAGTTCTAGGATGAGCTTGTGGAAGCTATGGCTGAAGTGAATAGTGAACATAATACTGTATTGTACTTGGTGACAATCTGAATGGATGTTAGAAGGCAATGTTTGGGATATCATGGAATCCATAGTGTTTGTGACTGTGGCACCCAAAACAGTGAAGGAAAAAGAGTACTGGAATTCATGGCTGTAACTCTGAGTCAAGAGAAAACAAAAGCCAGATAGATTATGCCTGTGTCAGTATTATAACCAATGAAGTTGAGAGACATAGGAATGGAAAAAAAGAATGGTTGAGAGAGGAAAAGAAAGATGCAGATGCAACAAGAGAGCAAGCTGAAGACACTCCTGGCATAGTTGCCCTCTGTGGGGAGTTTCCCTTGAGAGAACTATGCATCTGCAAGATTGTAAGAGGGCTTGACCCCTTCAAGCACCTAAGTTTTCTGTAAGTTTGTGTGATGATCAAAGAAAATGCGACGTGGGCAGCCTGGACTCACACACAAAGGAAAACATTCCCATGGATCTTATTTGCCCCAGAAATTAGTTATATTGGTATGAATTGTATACCAACATTTTTGCTGATTTTTATACTATACAATAAGCTAATAAAAACACACAAAACTGATGAGTAAAAGTACAATGAAAGTACCGAAATGCAGTGAGAATAATGTGTTTCCACATTGAAAATAACTTCCCAAAACCCTACTGCAATATTTTGCCAACACCATGCAAGAGCTAAGCATGTGACTATAAGCAGAATTTTACGAGCTTTCATGTGGTGCCTTTGGAATTTTGATACAACAATAGTTTTCGAGTAAATTGTCAAAAATCACGTGCGTGCACCGCTTCCCCCCACTGAAAGCCAAGAGAAAGCCAACTGTTTAAGAGTGTTGGCCTTGAAATAGACACTGTCCCCTATGATGCAGCAAAGATTGATGCACTTCATGCTGAAGCTTAATTTTTGGTGATTATTTTTGTCCAAAATTGCCTAATCGGCATGCCTTCAGACCAACACTGACAGGTGTGTCATAGTGCTCATCGGTTCCTCTCCAGCCTACCACCATTTTGACTTGCTTCACATCATCATGCGCAAGGGGGTTAATGAGAGTATGTTAATACATCATGTATTTGCACCTGCTTCACGTCATAAGAAAAGGGCCAGTCACAGATCAGTGACAGACAAGCTTCTACTGAACTACTGTACTATTGTTCCAGGGTAGTATGAAATCAGTGTATTAAATGAATTGTTGTATATACTGTATAGTGAAAAAAGGAAATGATTAACAGTTTGATTGCTAAGGCTTTTTGTCAGCAGAATATAATAATTTTGTCATTAACCAGAACAAAAACTCACATGCAGTAACAGGGTTAGGTAAATTAAGGATTGCCAAGATGGTGTGGTCACATTTATAGAAGGTTTAAATGGCATTCTTTGCAGTGCAATGTAAGTTCTTATGATTGCTGTTTTTAGTACTATGGTATTGGAAGTCTGTCACTGTATGTGAGCCTAAAAGTTTTTTTTTTTCTTTTAAATAACAGAACAGAGGAAGGAAAAACAAATGAATTAGAAAAAAAAAAAAATCCATACACCAGTTTACTGGTGTCCTCCATTCATGAAATATCTGGAACAGTTGGACTTGAACAGCTGTAGATTGAAGTTTGGAGGGAAACAACTCTGAGGAAGCGAGTTCCAGAGAGATGCGGTTCGGGAAATAAAGGAATTCTGATAGGCGGAAATTCTGCAATATGGCAGTGTGACATTCCAGTCATGAGCGCTGCCAGATGCCTGTGTAGCACGAGGGAAGGCATGGAGAGGTGGCACAGTGGACGCAACTTCGTCTGAGCATTTACCATAAAAATATCTGTAAAATAATGCAAGGGAGGCAACATTCCTTCTTACTCGTAGGGTAGGTAAATTATTTGTAATACTAGGGTTACTAATAATTCCAATAGCTTTCTTCTGAATTTTGTGTAGTTGTTTTAATGCAACCTCCACATCAGTTCCACAAGGGTGAGCAATATTCAAGCTGAGAACGCATATGGCTTTTGTAAATTATAGCTATCTGCTCGTCGGTAAAGAAGTTATGGACTCAGTTTAATAATCCAAGTTTCTTTGAGGCAGTTTTAACAAGTGATCTGACATTAGAGGTCCAGCTGAGGGCACTGTTGAGTGAGACGCCGAGAATTTCAGTACTTTTTGGAGAGGGGAATATTAGTACCATTGAAGGTAATATATGAATCATGCAATATCTGTCTATTAGTAAATTGTATATGTTTGGTTTTACTAGCATTAAATGAGACAAGGTTGTTTTGTCCCCATTCACTGATCATAGATAAGTCTTGATTTATGGAGATGGCTGTGCTGAGTTGAGAATTAGAGATATCAGAATTTGTAAATGGGTGTCTGAGTGTGAATGAACTGTGAAGTGTTGAGTCGACTGCATATGAATGTATGGGATTGTGGGTGACAGATAAGAGATCATTAATATGAACCAGGAACAGGGTTGATTCCAGAACTGACCCCTGTGGCACACCAGCGTTAATTGAGTGGAAATTGGAATATACATCATCTTCTTTTACTCTTATTTTTTGTCGCTGAGATATGAGGCAAGCAGAGGAACAAAAGACATTAGTCCATAGCAAGGTCATGTGCTGTCTGCATTGAATTATGCCCCAAAGAGTCAGTTGGAAGTTTTCCAGCAGCCCACCTTTTAACACCTTCAATTTGTTTTGTTTTGTTTTGTTTAAAAAGGCTCCAACATGCTTATATGCCTTGGTGACGTGATGGCAGTTTACCATGCTGCTCAGTCTCTAGCAGCCTTCCTATTAAGTCCCATACTCCTTAGATACTTTATGACCTCATCCCACGTCCTTTTTACTTTACCGCTTACAATCCTACCCCCACCATTCACACCTCTCACATTCTGCACTCGGTTGTCATCTTTTATACTCTCAGTGTACCCAAACCATCTCAGTTTACTCCTCCTCATCTCAACACTAAACATTCAAGTTTCATCCTTCCACCCAACTCTTTAACTCCCAGGCCTTTCATTCAAGGATGCACTACACATCTATCTAATCATTATAATTTTTATACATTTGAGCTTATGAATATCCTCTTCCTTTACTGTCCAGGCCTCACAGTCATACAGCATTACGTTCCTAACATGTTCTGTATACAAGAACCCCTTGGCATGGATGGAGAGCCCTCTCAATGTCAGGAGAGGCAGCAGCTCCCGGAACTGCTTCCAAGTACTCCTTACCATAGCATGACTCACAACTCCAGCACATAACACGTCCCTGAAATAATAAAGCTCCTCCACACACTGAAGATACTTTCTAGCAAGATCAGTCCTTTTACTCCTCTCAGTCTCTACACGCTCTCCCTGACACACTGCACACACAAAATCAGCATTATTTTGCAGCCTACCTCTAATACCACTACATCTCCTATGTCCCCACTTATCACAAACACTCACAAGATGGAGTTAACTTCCACACTCTTGTGGCAGACTGCACATGGCCACACTCCCTATACCTTGACAGTACAGTATCACCGCCAGCCCTGGATATCATCACTTGTTCTATCTTGGTGTACACTCAGACCCTTATACACCATTCCATCTTTCCACTTCCTAAATCTTTCCTCAGCCTCCTTCTCATTCTTCTCAGTCAGAACCAAGTCATCAGCATACATCTCCCATGGAAATCCGTTTCTAAAGTCACATGATATAGCTTCAAGTACCTTGATAAACAATAAGGGGCTCAAGCCTGCCCCCAGTGCACATTAACCCCTTAATCGCGGGTCGTCACTTTCGTGATGGTCGGGTGCAATGGATCATACCGCGGGGCATCACTTCTGTGCCTCTGTGTTTTTTTTTAATTTGCCCGGGCTTTCAGGTGGTAACTTGTATCATCTGTCAGTACTGCCAATGTCCAACAATAGTAAGAGCTGATAATATCATTAGTACTCCCATCCATTGTTGACAATTTATCCATTTTCCCCCATTCTAGACTCCCCTCCCTACCTCCCCTCCATTACCCTCTCGTGTCGTCTGCTCAGCCTTTCTCGTTTCGTTTCATTTCGTTTTTGAAGGACATGCTTGCATGCGTCGGCCTTGGTCACCTAATGGCGGCTCTCCACGCTGCTCGATCCCTGGCAGCCTCCCTGTTCAGTCCCTTAACCCTTAAGTCATACTTAATGACCTCGTCCCGTCTTTCTCGGTCTACCCCTCCCAACCCCTCCCCCAATATTAACACCTCTCACCCTCTGTACCCAATTATCATCTCCCATCCTCTCCACATGTCCAAACCACCTCAGCCTACCTCTCCTCATCAGAACACCAATACACTCCAGGCCCATCCTACCTCTCAACTCTTCCATCGTAAACCCAGCCCCCCCAGGCCTTGCACGCAGGGACGCACTGCACATCCACCTAATCATTGTCATTTCTGTACGTTTAAACCTGCGAATATCCTCTTCCTTTACTGCCCAGGTCTCACTACCATACAGCATCTCACTCTAGCAACCGAGCTAACTCCAGCCCCACCTCCGGCACATAACATGTCTCCCAGATAACAAAACTCCTCCACACACTCAAGAGACTCACCTGCAAATTCAACCCTCTCACGCCTAACAATCTCCACCTGCTCTCCCCGACACACCGCACACATGAAATCAGCATTATCTCGCAGTCTACCTCTAATACCACTACATCTCTTGTGCACCCATCTATCACAAACACTGCACAAGATGGAATTACTTCCCACACCCATGTGGCAAACTGCACATGGCCACTCTCCCTCTCCTCTGATTGTACCGCCACCAACCCTAGATATCATCACTTTTGTTTTATCTGCATTTACCCTTAAGCCCTTGTGCCCCATACCATCTCTCCACTTCTTAAATCTTTCCTCAGCCTCCCCTTCATTCTCAGCAATCAACACCAAATCATCAGCATACAACATCTCCCATGGGAGTCCCTCTCTGAAGTCACGTGAGAGGGCTTCAAGCACCATGATAAACAACAAGGGACTCAAAACTGACCCCTGATGCACACCAATATTCATGGGAAACTCATCACTCAAAGCTCCATTCACCCTTACCTGAGTGTGAGCACCCACGTACATGGCCATAACCACCCTAACCAGCCACTCTTCCAACCCTAGCTTTCTCATTGCCCACTTCACCACCTCTCTAGGGACTCTGTCAAAGGCCTTTTCCAAATCAACAAAAACAAAATACAATTCCCTTTTCTTGCCAATATATTTTTCCTGAAGCTGTCGAACAATGAATATGGCATCAGTGGTCCCCCTGCCTGGCATAAACCCAAACTGCATCTCATTGATATTCACTCTTTCTCTAATCATACCTTCTAGAACTCTCTCCATTACTTTCATTATCTGATCTAAGAGCTTTATACCTCTGTAATTTCCCCTTTCCAGGGCATCACCCTTCCCTTTGTACACATTTACAATTACACTCTTCAGCCAATCATCTGGGACAACACACTCATATATAATCATATTTATCAGGTCAGTGACTAACCTCACCCCAATATCTCCTGAGGCCTTCAACATTTCAGCAGTCAACCCAGACACACCTGCCGCCTTCCCCACCCGCATCCTGCCTATTGCCTCACTCACAGTAGCAGCGTCAATCAAAGGCCAAGGCCCAAACACTGGATCAGCTGGCTCCAAACCTTCCCTATCCCAATCAAACTCCTCATTCAACAACCGGCTATAATGCTCTCTCCATGCATCTTTAATATCCTCACTGTTTACCACTACCCTTCCTTCATCATTCTTCACACACTGCTCGCCTACAATGTCCCGATTATCTCTCTTCATCTGATTTGCCACCCTAAAAACCATATTTTTCCTTCCTTCATGATTTAGATTATCAAGTAAAAGTCTCTGTGACTCAGACTTCGCCCTGTATACCTCTCTTCTAGCCCTGCGCTTGGCAGCCAAGTACTCCTCCCTGTTACCACCATTCTTCTATTCCCGGAAAAGCCTTCTTTTCTCCTTAACTGCAGCTTCTACACCCTCATCCCACCACCAAGTTACTTTATGTCTTGGTGGGCCTCTTGTCCAACCGCATATTGTATCACTCTGCCCAAAGTAAATCTTCCCTGGATTTTTCCACTGTTTTCATCCACTGATATCAGCCCTATGCCCTATTCTTATACAAAATAATATATATATTAAAAAAATAAGGTAATTGATAGTGCCATACATCTGGAATTGGCTAATTATCACTTGGCAGCATCCAACCTGCACTTGTTCGCTAATTTCCCCTGATTTTTTTTCCCTTGAAATATGCCATATGAGCTACTCTCGTAATATAAATTTATATAAGAAAGGAAGAGAGAAGCCTGATTATACATTAGCAGCTGACATTTTCAACTCTTGGCTACCGAAATATTTATTGTAGTCATTCGCTCTCGTCCTTCACGTTGAAAGCACTCCCCTCCATTTCTGCCGCTTTTGTGCCCATTATAAAAGTCCCTGTGATCTCTACCCCTACTAAGCATCGTGTGGGTAGCGGTAAAGGACTGTAGATATATATAAGTGTAATAAAGTAGTACTAGAAATAATAAATTGTGAGTATGTATATAAGTAAGAAATGGCAGAATACCAGCGGCGAATTAGCGCGAGTGGGAGGTTCGTATGCGCTCGTATTTTACATTGCTTTCACAGTTTTTTTTTTTTTTTTGGAGTATGGATTCCAAACTACTTGGAAATCATTGAATAGTGTTTTTAGTGTTAATATCTGGCAGTGGTATTCATAGTACGGGAAGTCGGGAAGTGTAAAGTGGAGACTTAGTAACCCAACTTCAGAAGTCTCCAAAAGTCCTACAGTAGTCGACGAGTGCTAAAAAAACATCCCAGGTGAAAGCTGAAGGTATGTACCATATGCATATTTAATTATAATATTCTAGGACTAATAACTGATTTTTGGCAAATATTTTTAAAAAGTCAGTCGGAGCACGAATATCCCCGCTGGATTGGCCCGGCGCGCCTCCGACAACCCCACGGTATAGGGGTTAATGTTCATGGAAAACTCTTCACCTACTGGGCAAAGCACCATTCACTCTCACATGGGTGAGAGCACCCTCACACATTGCCTTAACCAGTTTAGTCAGTTACCCCTATATCTAATACTTTCTCTTTGCCCACCTCACCACCCTTTAGGAACTCAGTCAAAGGCCTTTTCCAAATCAACAAAATGTACAACTCCCTTGTCTTTCCTGTAATTTTTCCTGAAGTTGTCAGGCAATGAATATTACATCAAGGTCCCTTTGCCTGGCATAAACCCAAACTGCATCTTTTCAGTACAGTATTCACTTCTCCTATCATGCCTTCCAGGACTCTCCCCATTACTATCATTGGCTGGTTCAAAATTGTGATGCATCTACGATTTCATCTTTCCAGGGCCTTACCATTCATATACACAGTTACAAACACGCTTTTCAGCCATGTGTCTTGAACAATACACTTTTATATAATAGAATTTATCAAATCAGTAACTAAACCCACTCCTATTTCTCCTGAGGCCATACATCAAGTCAGCAGTCAACCCAGTTACACCCGTCACATTCCCCAACTACATCCTTCCAGTTGGCTGGGTCATAGTAGCAGTATCAGTCATGGTCAAGGGCCAATTACTGGATCCACTGACTTCAAACCTTCCCTGTTCAGTCAAACTCCTCATTCAGCAACTGGTTATAATGCTCTCTCCAGGCCTCTTTAATGTTTTCACTGTCGACACTACCTTTCCTTCATCATTCTTCACACATACTGCTCACCTATAATATCAAGTTTTCCCAGTTCATCTGTTTTGCCAACTCAAATACCACATTGCTCCTTTCAGTGCTATTAAGGCACTCCAGTGAAAGTCTCTGAGATTCAGATTTGGCTCCCTCCTCCTCCTTCTTTTTCTTCTTTTTTTTCACCTCCTTTTTGGCCCCTCAGTTGGCAGCCAAGTATTCCTCTGTTACCACCCCTTTTCTATTCCTGGAAAAGTCTTCAGTTCAGTAATGAATTTCATATCTTACTGTTGCTCTGTCCAGATGATTTTATTCTGTTTAAGAGAGATTACATCAAGTAGGCAGGGCATGACATAGCCTTCATTAATCCTTTCAGCACACATGTTCTTCCCCAGACTGAGTAAAATAAAATGTAGGTAGCAAGAATACAGTGAGATATAGAATCCGATTGAAGGGGTTAATGTTCTGTGGGCTGTGTTAACCAAGGCAGTTCACCTCATATGGGGTATTGTGTGACTAATAGATCATTTACATGGTCATTGTTGGAGAATGCTTTCAATGAGGCTGCATTCATACAGTGATCATGTAGCTGATCAGTGTTTCATTTACATAGTCAGCCCAAGCACAGCAGTATTACCATGCTTCAGAAGCATGCTGCAACACTGATTGCCTAAATGAGTCCTTGCCATCATTTATTTATTTTTAATTATCATCATCATGAAAGGTGTAAATGGCAGAATGTTGGTGGGGAAGGAACAAAAAGGTAGCAAATGGAGAGAACACTTTAAAAAATTGTTGAATGTAGGGAGCAAAAGTAGTGCAAGTGTAAGTGGTTGGGAAATGGTTGGGAGAAGAAGAGAGGTGAGTAGGAGGAAAGAGATCAGTAGAATAGAAGTATGGGAAGCAGTGAAGAAAGTCGAAATGGGAAAAGCCCCAGGAATTTTTAGAGTGTTTAGAGAAATGCTGAGATGCTGGAGAGATTTCACAATAGAACTGACATGGAAGACATGCAGATTGGACTGGAAGAAAGCTAGGGTCTTGGAAGATTGAAAGTCAGGTATAATTGTTCCCCTAAATAAGGGAAAAGGGGAAAGAGAAATGTCTAATCTTAAGCATATTTCACTTTTCAATGTAATAGGAAAACTATCAGTACAACTATCCCTTAGTTATTGCACACTTAGGTTATACTAGTTTTTGTTATCATTGCAGGATGAAAATCTGCGCTCCTGCCATTATTGCACATTTTTCAGCTCATGATCATCATTGTCGTTCATCTGAGCTGGTTTCTGCTGACAGTGATGGTGCATTGTCTGTAGTGTCTGATGGCTTTGAAGGGTTCATAGATGAGGCCCCACTCTAGGGGTTACTGGTAATCCTCAGTGGTGGAGACCACTAACTCTCCACCACTTACTCTCAGAACCCCATTCCTTAATCCCATCTCTGGTCTCTCTGTGACACATGCATCCTCTCTGCTATGTCCTTTTCATCACTGTCTTTTAATCTGGCCATGTCTACATGTGTTTGTGATACTTACCACAACAGTATTTATGTATTTAGTGGGTCTGAATTGTTGTAAAGAGGGAAGTTGGGCTTGCACTTGGGATGCCAGTCAGGATAAATCCCATAGTTCTGTGCTTTCATTATCGTGCAGTTTTGTTATCATGCACCAAGATTGGTACCAGCTGTGTATGATAACCAAGGGATTACTGTATATAGGAGGAGACTTAGTGACAGAGTTAGGGTAATAACCTTGGAATTAATTTGAGAAGAACAAGGGGATTTTAGGAAGGGAAACGATTGTGTATACTAGATATTCATTCTAAATTGTTTAGTGGAAAGTACTGTGACCTTAATTTATGCAAGACTGAATTAATATATTTTGGGGGGATCATGCTGTAAAACAAAAAATGATAATCATAAGTTTTCTGTCAAACTGTCTTTCTTTTGCCAGGTGACTTAATCCCCTAAGGGATGGCCACAAACAAATTGCCATCACGTCTTCCTGTTCCCCGCCATTTCGCTGCCCTCCTCCCAACTCACACACCCTGCTTTCATAAACGAGTACCTCATCACTCCATCCCTCCATCTCATCCTCGGTCTTCTCGTCCCCCCCCCCTTCCACCTCACTCACATACGCTCTCCTTTTTAGTCTCTCGCTCGCTATCCTCTCCACATGGCCAAACCACCTCAGTGTGTTTCTCCTAATGCTTCCTAGCACATCCACATCCACACCACAACACTCCTTCACTTCCTCTTTTGTCAGTCTGTCTCTCCATGCAACTCCACATGCTCCCTTCAAATAACTCATTTCCACTGCTCTCACTCTTGACTTGTGTCCATCCAACAAGGTCCAAGCTTCGCTTCCATAATTATGTTAGAGCTGGTATCACAGTTCTGTCATGCAGCCACTTTTTTACTTCCATGCTCGCTTCCTTATTTCTTATCACTTCTTTCAAAGAACCAACAGCCTCTCTTCCTTGCTGCACCCTTTCAAGCACTTCATCCTCCAAATTTCCATTCTTACTCATCACACTACCCAGTTACTTAAATGCACTCCCATTTACCATTTCCTCATCATCAAACCTCACTGGGCATTTAGAATAGCACAAAAATGTCAGAATATTTCCAGCTTAAGGTGGTGTCACATTTGACTGAAATTTAAATTGTTTACAGATTCACACATGATTCATGTATTTTTCTTACCTTTTATTAATTTGTCTGCAGATGGAGAATGTGATAGAATTTGAACCTGGACTTAATTCTTTTGTGGATAAACTAAAAGAGATGAGGGAAGCATCAGCACGAGTCATCCTTCTCTATGCCAAGTAAGTGCTAGTGCTATGATAGGTTATTTAATGTTGGTAGTGAAGTGGTAGGTGTCAGTTTTAGGCACAGGGCGGGAAACATGCTGATTAATGTACTTTCATCTTTAACTCCAAATCAGTATGAACTTAAATGATCTGACTGCTGTACTTCTGTGTTATCATGAACAAACTTAGTCTGTAGATTTTCTGGTGTGTGTGACTTTTGTAAAAACAGTAATAATACATTATGTCTTTATTTTACCAATTCCTGGTTCATAATTTATAATCACATCTGAATAAATTCACTGGATGTACTGTAAGTTATAAT
>JAGKTI010006277.1:28566-41354 GCA_018397915.1 Birgus latro | reverse complement strand
CTCTCTCTCTCTCTCTCTCTCTCTCTCTCTCTCTCTCTCTCTCTCTCTCTCTCTCTCTCTTTCACATCAATACCATATCTATATCTTTCTATCGGTAACTGTATATGACTCAATCGATATTCCTGTATATATATATATTTGGGTCATTGAATCCTATTAATAGGATTCACTGACCCAAATATTAATCAAAAGAATACTGATTATAATAAGCAGCTGAAGACCACTACATTTCGGCTTGACCCGATACTTTGCTGAAGATTATTACTGTCCGCCTGAAGTCATCGGTGAAATTCTATACTCACTTCTTGGCTTCCACCTCTGCCGTATGATTTACATAGGACTGATGCAGGGATATTTCCAAGAGATATAAAACCCCCTTAGGCAATCTAAATCCTGTACCAAATTTAACTGGAAAATAATAAGAATTAAATGATAATACGTAAATCACTTTCAAAGCCAGCCCCTGTTTATCAGCATGTTCGGTAAAAGAAGTGAGGAATGTGGGTGATTATCGGGTATGTAACTGGAGTTCACCCAACGACCCATCCCTCACCCGGCACAGACCGTCTTTACATCGCCACAACCACCTCACAGCAAATCACTCACATCCATCAGCCATCCAGCCAGGCCTTTCAGCTCTTCAATTCTGCCGCGGATCCAGGGCGAACAGGCGGCCGAGTTACCCCGAAATGATAGGCCGGGCGGCGGGAACCTCGGACCGGCCTGTAATATTGACGTATCTTCGGGGGAGCGAGTGTATCGTCGCGGGAACGAGAGGGAGTGTATTTTCACGGGAACGAGACGGAGTTCGAGACCCGTCCTCGTACTCTCTTCGGTTAAGGAGGCTCCCTAACACCTCTTCCTTAGTGACTTATTTTCGTATGTGGCTGGTTAATATCCTTTTTCTCACGTTGTCTATGCAGAGTATGGCGAAACTGGAAGGATTTGCGTAACACAGAAGACGAAAGTATAGTGTAATAAACAAAATGAATCGCTCAGGAAAAGGCGTTATGGAGCTTCCACAACCGACGAGGATACGAACCCCCGTCCATATACACAAAGACCAGCATTCACGATGGAACAGGAGGCTTCTATATAACCTCTTCCTCGTGAGTTTCTTTCTGCATATGGTTTGATTTACTCTGTTCACTTTCCTCTGGCCTCAATCTGCCTTCCCTCCATCTGCGGTCATGAGTTGTGAGAAGAGATTAGCACTAGAATATGATGCTAGTCACGAGGAAGTGCCACAGAAAAGATGTCGAGCCATAGTATTGTCTTTCTCTGCCACTGAGCTACGTGAAATAAGATGCAAGAGGATGAAAATCTGGGCCAAATTAAAGTGAATGAACTATAGTATTTACCTGTAATTATGCACTCTGAGGGCCCCCATTCTCCCTAACATCTCTTCCATACCGATTTATTTTGTTTTGTGACACGCTGCTTTCGTCTTTGGTGTTGCTTAAATTATTGAAACACCGCCATTCTCTGCATAAGTAAGGTACAAAATTATTAACCCGTCGGATCCAAAAATAAGTCGCTGAGGAAGAGGTGCTAGGGAACCTCTTACCCGACAAGAGTACGGGTCTGTGTGTGTGTGTATATATAAAGGGTATACCTGTAAACTGCATAAAGTAGACTATTATTGGGAAATTTACAGATTTAACTGTTAAGGACGAGGAGGAAAAAAGTTTACTAAGTTAATGAGAATACAGATCAGAGCATAGGAGGCTTCGTAGCACTTCTTCCTAAGTGATTTATTCTACCTAGTAAACCCTAACTTAGTCTTGTATTTTATATGGAAGAAATATCGTGTTAAGGAGATGGTTTGCCTTTTTTAGTAAACAAGGAATTATGGAGGTGCAATCTGCAGAATAACTCGGTAGGAAAAAGGTGTTAAGAATCTCAAAACGCGGTAGAGGGGGAGGAGACTCGCAATCCCTCCCTCTAAGTGGCGGTCTGGATTCAATTTCACCTCCTGCACGTATCCACCCCTCCTGACGGTCGGTGCTGGAGAGACCATCCATCACGGCGGGAGCGAGGAAAGGTCTCATTGCGGCCGCCTAAAGTGTCCCGATTGTGTGCGGTGATAGCCAACGCCGCTCCCCGCTGCTCCAGAAGCTAAACGCCACTTGCAGGTTATTGATGGGAGGGACTGGAGGGCAACATTACTCTCTCAGCCCCATCCACCTCAAGGGGATGGCTCGTCTGGGGATTTTATTGCACTCGATGGCGGGGATGTGGAAGGGCTGCCTCTATCCTCCGCCTGCTCCTCCTTGTGTTCCCGGGTTGACTTGTCCCCTCTTTCTCTCTCACGTTTGGAACTTCTCGGCACTCATCTTGTTCGTGTGTGTGTGTGTGTGTGTGTGTGTGTGTGTGTGTGTGTGTGTGTGTGTGTGTGTGTGTGTGTGTGTGTGTGTGTGTGTGTGTGTGTGTGTGGACAAAAAGACAAGTTTCTCGGCCCAGCGAATCAGTTACCCTCCAGGACCCATAAATTACAAACTGAATGTGTATGGTACAGCTGTCAGCCCATGTCAGGCTTGATGAAGTTGCCCGCTACATACATACATACATAAATACATGCAAGCGCACAAACATACATAAAAACATACAGACATACACATAAAAAATAAGTCATAAATACGCGATATACTGTATATGATGTACAACTTTTTTCCGAGCGAGTTACAATTCACATACAAACAATACATTCATACACATAAACCCTGTGTATGTTTCTGTCTGTATCGGTGTATACTTGTGTTATATGCTCCGGTTGGCCAGCACTGTCCTGTCGTTTGTGAAAAGGTGTATGTGCTGTGTGAGTCTGCTGTGGTTTTTGCCTCTGTGTTCATGTAAATTACTGGGCCCTTTGTGTTCGTGTATTTCTTCAAGGAAAGGGCACAGGGTATGGCTAGTAATTTAATACCAGGATTTCATTACCACCAGTACAGTATAATTGTCCAGTTTAATGATGAAGCTGATAAAAGTAAAATAAAAACGTTTGCGGAACAGCCCAGTCAAGCAACCATGACTGGCGACTGCATACAGGTTTGCAAATTAGTTGAAATTTTATCGCTGTACTTTATACACAGCAGTGTCATTGATGTTCGTGTGCTAAATTCATGAATACGTCTACTCTAATTTAATAACAGTAATTTTGAACTAATTTATCGAAAGTGATTGATTACTCCGGTCTGAACAACTTTGTGATACAGGTAAATTAAAGATTCTTCCCACCCCTGAAATAGTGTTCCATGTTACTCCGACTTCAGTGTCTCCTCATGGGTTTTTATTTTTATTTTTTTTTCTATTTTTCTACATGTGTTCCAATGTACCTGTACCTCTGCTTGGCTGTGTCTTAATCATCTCTGTTTCTACTATACTCCTCTTACTCTAACTTGCCCTACAATTGCCATCTCTCCAACTTGAAGATACAGGTGTAACAGTGGATTAACACCAGAATACATTGCTAGTAATGAAGAAGTGCTATGGAAAGGATGTTGAGCCATATATGTTTTTTTTTTTTTTTCCAACCACTAAACAGTGTGAAGTAGGCTACAAAAGGATGAAAATCTGGGTTAAGTTAAGGTAAAAGAACTTTAGCATATTTCCCTGCTTTTCCTTCATCTCTGCATATTACTGTAACTTATTTATTTATATTGTCTGTTTCTGCATTATACTAATTAATTCCCTTTTCTATGTACCAATGTATTTATACGTATCTGTTTGTTTCACGTCGCATTTACTCTTCTTAAAACTAAGGTAGTCACTCAGTCATTTTTTTCAGTCAGCCAATCTGTCTGTCTGCCTGTCTGTTCTCTCTATCCACACACACACACACACACACACACACACACACACACACACACATACACACACACACACAAACACACACACACACACACACACACACACACAATGACTATATAAACTCTGGAACACATTTTCCTATATATTTACCAAGTACTTAATATTCCAAGCGATAATGACCATGAGTAGGCATTCTTCCCAAGGACTTTTAAGCTGAGAATGAGTCGACAGAGTGAGTCAGGCATTCTAAACTTATTTTCTTACATTTTTCTCTCTTATCTAAGCTTCTAAAAAATACGTAGCAAATTAATGAAGGAAATGCGATCCTATGAACACACGCGGGGCCGAATTTGTAAATGATCTGAGTCAGTTTCTAAGATAAACATTAAAATGAAATCTTGTTGGAAATGATTCTGACNTCTCTCTCTCTCTCTCTCTCTCTCTCTCTCTCTCTCTCTCTCTCTCTCTCTCTCTCTTGAAATCCATTGAGCTTTAAGTCATGGGGTAGCGATGAGTCTCCTTGGTTACTATCCTCATTTTACTCTAACTCGGCCTAAAACTGGTGCCTCTCTGTCTTGAATGCCGAGATGCGACAATAGATTAACGCTAGAATACTGTGCTAGTCACGAAGAAGTGCTATGGAAAGGACGTGGAGTAGTAGCATAATTTTTTTTCTGCCAGTGAGTTGGGTGAATTAAGCTGCAAAAATCCGAAAATCTGGGCCAGGTTAAGGTGAAAGGAGTAAAGCGAATTTTTTCCTTCCTCTTGACTACACTTAGGCCCGCACTTTCGCCCGTTAAGGAGGCTCCCTAACACCTCTTCCTTAGCGATTTATTTTTTGATGTGACTGGTTAATATCCTTTTGCACGTTATGTCTGTAAAGTGAGACGATATTAAAGGAATTTGCATAACACAGGGGAGGACAGTAAAGGGTAAGAAGCAATATAAATCGCTAAGGAAAAGGTGTTAGGGAGCTTCAGTATCAAAGCAATTTACATGACAGAGAAGAGGAGAGTAAAATACAAGAAACAAAATAAATCGTTAAAGAAAAGGTGTTAGGAAGCTTCGATATTAAGAGAATTTACATAACAGAGATGTGGGTAGTAAAGTGTAATAAGCAAAATAAATCGCCAAGGAAAAGGCGTTGGGCAGCTTCGATATTAAGAGAATTTACATTAGAGATGTGGGCAGTAAGGTGTAATAAGCAAAATAAATCGCTACGGAAAAAGTGTTAGGGAGCTTCGATATTAAGAGAATTTACATACGAGAGAAGAGGGCAGAGGACAGTAAAGCGTAATAAACAAAATAAATCGCTAAGGAAAAGGTGTTAGGGGGGCTTCCTTAATCGACGAGAATACGAGTCTTGGTCATAAGCTTAACTGAAAGGGGTTAGGGGTCTCTGCCAAGTGAAAACAAACAGACTACAGCATACTTTATAATTACATTCCCCCGGTCTCACTCCCTCATTAGGTCCCCCTCAGGCCCCGCGGTCCTCTCCTCCTCGGTCATCATTTTCCTGCACCGATTTTAAAACTGGCCCCGACGTGGATTTGTGGAGGACACTGCTCTGAGAATGACCTCGTAAAATGGGAATAAATTACGGATCGGAAAATGAGCGCCATTAGGAGCGGCGATAATGAGTTTAGGGCGGAGGGGGATATGTTAGTTTTATGTTACGCCGAGGTGAAGGCGGACCCCTCCCGGCTGTCCCCGCGCACCGACGGACGGACGGACGGACAGGAAAAATGGATAGCTGACAAATGGAGCAACGTACGTGGATGACGGACGGACAAACGGACAGACGGAAAGACGAAGGGAGAGAATATAAAGGAGGGAAGGACAAGAACAACTGCAAATTTAAAACTGAAGCATCCAGCGAAGAACACAGCGGACGGGCAGAAGAAAAATCTGATAGACAGATGGACGGACAGACAGACAAATTAAATGGCTGAATGACTCCTGAAAGAGAGAATGACGGACGGACCATTAAGCAGACTGACGGACAGGGGGACAAACGAGTGGACAGGTAAAATTGCCGATAAACACCTGAGACAAAAATGAAGATGGTTAGATATAGAGTTCATCAGCCTCTTCCTTACAAATCGTCTCCCCCAAGTTCACTAAATCATGTGGCAGGAAATAATAGATTAAAAAAATAGACTTTATGGTATCGGAGAAATTAAAGACAGATCGAGAGGTGAGAAATGAGAAACAGAGAGTGATGAAGGGAAAATGGACAGACAGGCAGAAAATGTGAGGGATGAAGTGGAGGAATGGACGGGAGGGGGAAGACGGGGGGGAAAACTCGACATGGAGGAAAACTCGGCAGGGGGGAAAACTCGACAGGGAGGAAAACTCGGCAGGGGGGAAAACTCGACATGGAGGAAAATTCGACATGGAGGAAAACTCGACAGGGAGGAAAACTCGACAGGGAGGAAAATTCGACAGGGAGGAAAATTCGACAGGGAGGAAAACTCTACAGGGAGGAAAACTCGACGGGGAGGAAAACTCGACAGGGAGGGAAACTCGACAGGGAGGAACACGTAGCCCCACTGAAACCCATGACGTATTTTCCATTTTCCTCTTGCCATCTCCAGACGATTTTATTCAATTTTGGCGGGAACTTTTCGAACTGGAGGGGTTGGATGCAGCTTTTATGGACCCCTTCAGCACGAGGGCCCGTTCCTAAGCTTAAGAAAATCGTCTGGAGGCAGCAAGAATAAGTGAGAAAAAAAATAATGTCATCGGAGTGAGAGGTTTAAGGACAGAAGGGTGACGGGAAGAAAGAGATGAAAAATTAGCGAAGACCCGGAGGAAAGGAGGAAGGGAGACATGGAGAGAGGGAGGGGGTGGGGGAGAAGGAAAGAAGACATGGAGAGAGGTGGAGGAAGGAGGAAAGGAGAAATGGAGAGAGGTGACTAAGGGATGGAGGGAAGAGAGAGAAAAGACAAGAAAATGTTCATGGACGGACAGACAAAGGAAGAATAGAAAAAAGGTAAAAAATAGCAAAAGGACAAAGTGGAGGAATGGACAGACTGACAGACGGGACCGAGCGAAGGAGGAAAGCATGAACGGAGGAAAAACGGACAATGAATCATACGGGCAAGGACGGGGGTGGCGGAAAGACGTGAACGCATAATTTCGGAAGGGAAGGCAGACAGAAAATAAGGACAAACTGGCGGACGTACAAGAAAGACGGACGGGAACGGATGCCAACACGCGGATACGAACGGAAAAAACACGGACAGACTAGAACGGGCGGGATAAAGATGGATTTACAATATACGGACAGCATGAGGAAAGGATCTGGAAGGCAGGCAGAGAGAAGGACGGCAAAGGAGAACGGGTAAGAAGCAGGAAAAAGGGGAGAACGGACAAAACACGTACAGAAAGGGAAGGACGGACACAACGACGGACAGAAATGGAGGAACAGACAAAGAGATGAGCAAGGGACATAAACAAAGGAAAGGACAGAAGACATGACGAACGAAGCAGAGATACGGACAAAATAAACTTGGACAGAACACAGAGACTGGGCAGGAGAGACAAAAATGAACGGAAACAGGAACGGACAAACAGATAGACACAGGAGAACGGACAAGACACAGGGTAAGGGAAGAACGAACAACGCAGGACGGATGAACGCAAAAGGAAGGGAAGAAAGTCTGATAGAAAGAGAAGGTCAGAAAGAAAGAAAGAAACAGTTTAGAGACAGACAGACGCGGAAGACAACCCAACAAACGGATAGAAACAGTGGACAGAAAAACAGACAAAAAACGGAGAGTAGGACAAACAGACGGACAGAAACGGACGATAATGAGGGACAGAGAGAAAAAAAAAAATAGATAGGACAAGGACTGAGGAAATGACAAAAGAAAGGACAAACGAAGAAAAAAAAAATTGAAACGAAGAAAAAAACAAGAAACAAAAAAGAATGTACTGACACGGACGGAGAGACGAACAAACGGACGGAAACAGCCAAAGAGACGAACGGAAACGGACATAAATACGAACGGAAACTGGCAAAAAGACGGAGGGAAACCAGCAAAAGGACGGACGGAAACGGACATAAATACGAACGGAAACTAGCAAAAGAACGGACGGAAACTGGCAAAAATACGAACGGAAATCAACAAAAAGACGGACGGAAACTGACGGACAGGTGAGGGGAGACAGGAGCCTAACCTTAATATCCAGGTGCATCAATACGACGTGGGTTTAGGCACCTGCGTCACTTGCTATTTTTTCTCCTTTTTTTTTCCATGTTCGGGAAATATTTTAGGCGACTCAGATTTTCCCTCAATATTCGAGATTTTGCTCCCGTCGTTAACTGCCTGTTGTTGTTTTTGCTGTTGTTGTAATTTTGCCTGGTTTGTGTTGCTTGTTCTTCTCGTTCATGCTTTTTTTTTTAGCACTGATTTTGTTTTTGTTGGTTTTTGTGGTTTCGTTTCTCGTTTTTTTTTCTTACTGACCGCTTTGTTTCTGTTGCTATTTTGTGTGTGTGTGTGTGTGTGTTCTTTTTGTTTTCACGGCTCTTCATGCATCAATTGGCATTGTTTTGTTCCTTTATTAATGTTCTTTGTGTTCTACTTGGTTGATTAACGTGAATATTATATAGTGAGAATTGATAACAGGATTGCTTAATAAAACACACTGCTGCTTGACAAGGCTCACCGGAAGAAGACACTAATACTCAATAAAGTTCACCAGTTTTATTTATTTATTTATTTATTCTGACTGCTGCACTATTTGTGTTAGGTGTGGGCGCTAACCATCCACTCACTCTATATAGCGCTAATTTCAAGTGCTCTACAACGAGTAAGCCAAATGGTTTCTTGTATCCCAGGTACTTACAACGCTGGGTGGTAACCATATAACCCAATGGACGGCAGGTGGTCGAGTTGGTTAAGGCGCTCCAACCGGGTGTAGTCCAAAAGGGTTTTCATCTAAGAAGTGGTAGGGGTTTGCTGCTCATAACGCCACTCATGGAAGAACGACTGGTCACTCTTATCTATCTGAAATGAATAGCCGATCTCCGGCCCCTCAGGTGAATGATGTGAAAATAATGGAATGGGTGATCGATATAATTTACTGCTTATTAAATGGTGAATAACTTGGCCTAAAATTACCATCTATCCATTTTGAATGTTGAGGTATATCATTAACGTTAGAGAATACTGGAGAGAGAGAGAGAGAGAGAGAGAGAGAGAGAGAGAGAGAGAGAGGAAACTAAGTGAAGAAAAAAGGGGCTCAAAACCCCGAAGGAAAGGGCTTGGGTGGTGTGTAATGGTGCTAGTGATGAGGGCGATGAAGGAGGGGGGGTGAGGTGCAAGTGGTGTAACAGATGGATTTATGGGGGAGCAGAAAACACGGCCGCGGCTTTGATGTTACTGTAAACGCTCTCACAGGACGCTCAACGTTCTTGTACGCGTCTGTCTAGCTTCTTGCGCGATCCACTTTCTCATACGTAATTCCTCTCCTCTCCCATACCTTTCTCTCTCTCTCTACGTGGTACCTTTACAACCTTTATCTTTCTTTTTTTGTGTGTGTGTGTATGTGGAGCTATGAACCGTCGACAATTGGTGTATTTTTAACCATTCACTCTTTCATTTTATTCTGCCTACTTCTATATGATTTTATACATCTCTAGAGTAACCTTTCTGCCTTTCCTCTGTCCCTTCCTTTCGTCCACACAACCTTCTTAATTTTTACTCCCCTTTCGTTATTCCTCGTCCTCTCTCCTCCTTTCCTTTTCACTCATCGTCGACCTACTTTCGTCTCTTCGCCTCTCATTCGTCCTTCTCTCTTCTACTCCCTTTTTCTTCTCATCGTCCTCTTCACCAGCAATGTTACATCCCACCCCTTTCCTTTCTCCACTGTTTCGCCCTTCTGCTCCCCCTTCTTTCTTCCCGTTTTGTCATCTTCTTCCTTCCTTTTTCCTTTTTCTCTCACTGTGTATTGTTCCGCAACGTTCTCTCCACAGGAACCATTTACACCGCTTCCCACTGCTTTAGTTGTCGCTTTCCTCTTCTCTCTCCCCCTCTCACACCCTTTTTGTCTCACCTTTTCCCTCATTTGCCTCCATACCCTCTCACTTAATAGACAGATAGACAGAAAGATAGACAGACAGACAGATATATAGATAGATATGTATACTGACGACAAATTCACAATAGTTCAGAACATAAAGCAGGCCAGAAAATATACCTAATTCGACCTCTCACTGAAATTCTCACTTCAAATATCTTCATCGTATACTGAACTGTTTTTCCCTTTCAACCTTCCTTATTTTTAGTCTCTACGTCTGTTTTCTCCTCTGTTTTGCTAGACACTTACTGCTTCCTCTTCCATCCCTCTGTTTCCATAGCCTGTGCGTCTCAGTTCTCTCCTCCCATTCACCTAAGATTTGTCTGTCAGTCCGTCTTTCTCTGTTTGTCTTCCATTCGTGTCCTTTCTCCTTCCCTTTCCGTGATACGTATTTTTCTTCCTCTGTCGTTTTTTTTTATTCTTTATTCTTCTTCGTTTCCTTTGACATCTCTTCCTTCTTTTGCTGTCTCCTATTTTCCTCTTTTCTCTTTTGACGTCTTGTTCTCCTCTTCCATCTTACTTCTTGAGTCTCTGTTCACTTCTTTCTTTCTCTCATTTTGCTTCATGCTTCTTTCAACTTCCCCCTTCACTCCCTCCTCCTTCTTGTTGCAATCCTTCTTCTTGTTTCCTTTATTATCTTTTGACTTTTTCCTTCTTTCCATAATCTCCTTGTATCATCCTTCTCTCAACCTCTTCCTTCTCTTTTGTCCTTCTTGTTGTAAATCTTCCTCTCCCTTTCTTTAGTCATCTCCTATTCACCATCTTTTCCTACTCTCAGTCTTCTTCTTTTTCTTCCTTGCTTTTGCTGTCCTTTGTTTAGTCTCCCTTGCCTCTTTCTTTCCCTTTTCTCACCCTCAGTTCGTCATTACCCACCTCCTCTCTCAAAATAACCTTTCTTCCCTCCCTGCCTTCATCTCTCCCTCAATTTCTTCTGCCCCACCTCTCCCTTTCTACCTGTCTTTCTTCTCTCCCTACCTTACTCTTACCTTTCATTTCTTCAGCCCCACCTCTCCCTTCCTACCTGTCTTTCCTCTCTCCCTACCTTACTCTCACCCTCAGTTTTTTCAGCTCGACTTCTCCCTTCCTACTCCCTCCCTGCCTTTCTCTCACCCTCCGTTTCTTCAGCCCAACTTCTCCCTAACAACCTTTCCTCCCTGCCTGCCTGAGACCCATAGCTTCCGCGACATTCACTTAATTATTGCCATTTTTTTAAGGGATCGAGAAGGGGGGAAAACGACAGGAGAAATTAAGGGGAGGAGGAGGAACCAGGGGGCCGAGTTACACGCACCTCTGGAAGGGCCCCCTCAAAATGTCCCCCTGCCTCTCTCGTCGTCTCGCCTCTCCGTCCTCGCTCGTAATGACAGTGTTTTGCCGGTAAAATATCGAGGTAGCCGGCCGTAATGGAAATATATATGCGCTCTCGGTGAACCTGCATCGCCGTGGAAGAGAGGAGGGGAGCTGGGAGGGGCGGGGGGTGAAGGGGAATGTGATGAACGAGCGCAATTTAAGAAAGCAGAGCGCGAAAATAATAATCCCTGGGACGATTACCCGACTGCGATTAAGCGGGCCATACACCGGAGCGTTATGATCCCCCCTAATTAACCCCCACCCCCTTCTTCCTAACCCCCTCCTCCCTCTCTAACCCTTCCCTATCCCCCTAACCCCTCCCTCACCCCCCTAACACCTCCCTCTTCTTCCTAACCCCACCTCTCACTCCTTCCTAACCCCAATCCCAGTCTTCCTTAACCCCTTCCCCTTCTTCCCTAACCCACTCCTTCCTCCCTAATCCCCTTCCCGTTCTCCCTGTCCCCTCCTCCTCCCGAACTCCCTCCCCAACCCTTCTCTCCTACCAAATAACTTGAACTTCCTCCCCCTCCTCCCTAAACCCATAAACTCCTCACCAAACCTCTCTCTTCATCCTGATCCCTTCCCCCATCTCCCTAATCCCCTCCTTCTTTTCCATAACCCCTTCCCCCTCGTCCCTAATCCCCAAACCCCCTCGTCCCTAACCCCAAACCCCCTCGTCCCTAATCCCTGACCTCCTCGTTCCTAACCCCTAACCCCCTCATCCCTAACCCCACTCAAGTCCCCCTCCAAGACAAAGAGGCGTCATTTCGGTAATTAGTTGCAAAGATGGGACCTTAATTACGCCGAAGGGGGGGAAATATGTGTTTATAATCAATAGGAAAACACGAGGATTATAGAGGTAATGCAAAGCCGCCCCGACGCACCACTTACCCTTCTCCTTAAACACCGGGCCAGGCAAAAACACACTGAGTATTAACTAGAAAATTGCCCTAAGCAGCCTTCCGCTTCGATCACTCACGCCACCCACTCATCAGACGGTCATTACGGCCCACTTCCGCTTGGCTTAATGAGTTACCTGCTGAGGGGTATGCACGATCCAGCCTGCCAAAGGGGTATAAACAGGGCTACCTACCCCCTGTGACCTGCCCACCCGTCATTACCCTACTGACAGCTTGCCTACCTACCTGCCAGTCTGCCTGCACAAGGAGTATAAATAACTTGCTATCCCATGCGACCTGTCTACCGTATCTCTACCCCTCACTACCCTACTGCCTACCCACCTACCCAGCCATCATTACCCTACTGCCTGCTTACCTGCCCACCTCTCATTACCTTATAACCTATCTACCTTCTGACCTACCTGCCTACCTCTCAGTACCCTATTACCTATCTATTTGCCTATTTACCTGAACGTGGGTGTCAATAACTCACTATCCCATGCAACCTCCCTGTTTATCGTTATTTCCAGCCTACCTACACGCCCATCCCTCACTACCTTTTTGCCTACCTACTTATCTACCTGCATGGGTATCGATACCATACTAACCCCCACCACACTGACTTACCTACTGGAGGCTACACAC
>JAGKTI010006277.1:0-15684 GCA_018397915.1 Birgus latro | reverse complement strand
GTGTCTCTCTCTCTCTCTCTCTCTCTCTCTCTCTCTCTCTCCTGGGGCTGTATGCATAAACTGTCGTACGCTTAAGTCGTGTATATCATTGCCATTCTCTTTTAATTTTTTTTTTTTACTAATTTTGCTCAGATTCTCGCCCTTTTTCCTCTTATTTTACGTAACTGAGCGGCGGAAGATAATGCTATGACTCTTACCCACAGCACTTCTTCGTGACTTGTATCATATTCTAGCGTTAATCTATCGTTGCAACACAGCATTCAAGTTGGAGATATGGGAATTTTAGGCCTACTTAGAGTAAAAGGAGTATTGTTTATGTGGCTGCCTTCATTCACACAGACCCCATATATTTCACAACCAGTCTAGAGGGAATAATAGCGTCAAAAATAAACAATAAATTAAAGGATCTCCGAAGAAAAATTTAAAACCATGAAGACTTGTTTATCGTCAAAATTAGTTAGGATAATTTATATTTGTATACCTGTAATCTGATGTATAGAATTATTTTTTATATATATTTTTTCCTTCTTCCTTTCATCTTCTGTTAAAAAAAATAGTTAAGTTCCCCGGTCAGCGGTCAATGGAGGCGTAGTGTCATTATGGCTGTTGGGTTGTGTGGGCAGGTTTGTGGACGGGGTGAGGGCAAGTCTGAGGTCAAACTGGGGTCAAGAAGGGCCGTAGAGGTGCACCGCTGATGGCTGGGTGGTCAGGGGGCGATTATGTGTATGTCTGTGTAGGTGTGTCGGGCAGGATGTGGTGAAGGAGGTTAGTGTGTCGCTCCGAACACCTAGCACGCGTCGTTTTGTGTGTGTGTGTGTGTGTGTAATCAAAAATTTAGTAGCATAACAAGCGAAATTTTTCCTTTAACACCGTTGGAAATAATGTAGCTTATTTATTTTTTATTTTTTTCACTTTCATTGCTAATATTTTAAGTGTTTCTCCAAGGGCTGGCTGTAGGACCCAACCCTGGTATATATTTTGACAGGAGTACGATTGTTGTGGTGGTGACTGGTGGACTGGAGGGAAAGAACAATGAGAAAAGGAGCTGAAGGAAGGAGGGAAGAGGAACCAAGGGATTATGCACACGCGCGCGCACACACACACACACACACACACACACAAACACACACACACACACACACACACACACACACAAACACACACACACACACACACAAACACACACAACCTGACCATTAACCCATTAATTAAAATAGATATTAAGGCTCTGTGTATTTTCAGTCACTAGCTGCAGTGAATCAATACACCGAAAATCATCATCATCATCATACTGCTACTACTACTGCTACTTCTACTTACCACCACTACTACTACTACTACTGCTACCACTACTACTACTACTACTACTACTACTACTACTACTACTGGAAGGGACGCAGGAGATGGAGAAAAAAGGATGTGATATAAATGGTGTCAGTTCCTACAGTTCAATGACATTTTAAAAGTTTTACGTAAACTACTTTCAGACGATTTTATTCATCTTAGGGGACGCCTTGTGTATAGTAAAAGACCAATTTTTTTTTTTTTATGCAAGGAAGAGGGAACCAAAGACCAGAAGCCCGCAAGATTGTTCCTTCTAAGAAAAAGAAAAATAAGTCAGATTCAAGAGCTGTATGTCTCCTGTTTAAAAAGGGAGAAAGAATAAAACGAAAAATACGTTCTCGGACTGAAAAGGTTAATAAGTGACAATGAGTAAGGGAATGCAACGGACAAAAATAAGAGGTGGAGAAAGAGAAAGCGTTTAGAATGGATCGTATAAGGAGTTCCAGTCAAGAATGATGAAGCTGGTTGAGATGGTGAGAGAGGCTGTGATCGGAACAGCGAAAATAAATGACCAATAAACGAGTAAGGGATTGCGTAAACGGAATGCAATGGACACAGATAAGAAATGGAGACAGAAGAAGCGTTTGGAAATGGATGTTATGAGGAGACAGTCAAAAGAATGATGAGGCAGAGAGAGTTGGAGAAGGAGAATGACGTTGAAACAGCATAAATAAATGACCGTGAGTAAGGGGAATGAGAAAAAGGAATGCAGTGGACGCAGACAAGAGACGAGGACAGTGGAAACGCTTGAAGTGCATGAAATAGGAGTTAATGGGAGAGATGGAGAAAGAGTTGGATATAGAAACGACGTAAATAAATGACCATGAGTAAGGGAATGAGCACAAGGAATGCCCGGGAAGCGAGAGATGAAGAAAGTGGATGGGGAAAGGAATGGCGCTAACCTTTTCAGTGTCATGCCGTATTTTTTAATAGAAATTTTAGCTGCCTTTAGAGGAATTTAGTCAGGTTAGAGACGTGTTGTGATAAATGAAGGATAGATTTGGTCTCTCGATTTTGAAGAGTCTGTCCTGAATTTAATAGATTGTTTGGTAGCAGGAAGAGTGAAAAATACGTAACCGGATTGTAGGGGAAGTGCGCACATACATTCACACACACACACACACACATACACGAGTAAAGGAAGGAGTAAAAAGAATGCCCAGGACGCAATGGATGGGGAAAGAGGACGAGGCGGTATCGGTGGGTGTGGGCACAGAATGAGTTTATTGTTATGGTAATGAATTTGACCCGCGTTGCTCAACACATTCCCTTTTTTTCATTTATTTTTTTTCCCCCGATGGCGCCAGAGGAGTATTGCACAGGGACAGGAAACATCAAGACCTATCTCCAAATCAGGCTAATTCATCTTAGTCACACGGATTCCTTTCAAGCTCTTCTTATCTCTGAATCTCACCCTATCCATCTCAGTCATGCGGATACCTCTCATGTGCTACTCACAAGTTATCTTCATCACAATCTATCTTCTCCATCATCATCTGTTATATTTTTTTGGAGGTCATAATGGCCTGTTGACTTTGCTATTTACAAACTTCGAGAAACTTTATAATAGATTTACAGTTATTCACTTCGGTAATTCTTAAAATGCTGAAGTCTTTATTTTAGTCTCCTCCATTACATTTACGAGATTTTTTAAGGGATCTTGACTCCCTTTTAGCGGTTTCTCCCTTGATTTCCTTTGCATTTTTCATCTCTTTATCTATCTGTCTACCTACCTTTCAATCTATTTATCTATCTATCTGTCTATCTTTATCTGCAACTTGCTCTTCCGTCATCTCCTCCATTCCTCAAGTTATATAACTCGTCATAGGTGCTTTCTTCCCTGAGAGAGCATTTTTCTTAGCAGTTCTTACTAACATTTTGAGTATGTATCTATTGGACAGAAATCATTATAAAAGAAATTAATAATGAATTATTCTACATCACACCACGTCGGGTTATCGCAGTGATATCTTTCTTTAATCTCGGTCACCAACAGAATATTTAAGAATGCTGCAGAATATTTAAGAAATATTAAGAATGCTGCGCAGCATTAGTGGAGCTTGTTTGCGTATTCATATCTCCCTATTTTTTCCCCCCCAAGATTTACAGCAGTAGTCACAGTGCAGGATTATAAACGATATGATTCTAAATACTTGATCCTTCTTTCTCTATACTTCAGAACTCCTTTATTGTGATTTTGTAGATGGAAGATTTGGGTTGAACTGAGGATCCTACCAGCTGAGGAGGCATTCCAACACCTCATCCCAAGTGATTTCTTTTCCTTATTTCATCCCCGTCACCTCAATATTCTCGGGTGGCTTTAACGTTAGTCAGTGTCAACAAGAGATTCCATAAAGAACATACAAGATAATATTAGCATGACGGACAAAGGTAAACTATTAATAAAGAGGTGTTACATAGGCAGCCTTATTTGCCTGCAAGTATACAACTCTACATAATATATACTTGTGATCTTAGCAGAATTACCAGCACCTCTTCCTTACCGATATATTTCTCGCATTTCATCTTGCTGAATATGTTATTTACGTCTTTTGATATACTGAAACATACTGCATAATTAGCATACAACAACGAGTCATATACCAAAAGAAGCAGGTAAGGTTCTTTTCACTTTAACTTGACCTAAAACTAACATCTATTTAAATGCATAGTTGTGCCAAAACATTAAATTTAGAATATCATGCTAGACACGAAAAAGCTATGGAAAGGATTTAGAGCTGTAGCATGATCTTTCTGTCCTAGATCAACGTGAACTTAGCTACAAAAGGACGAAAATTTAGGCCAGCTACGGATGAAAGGACTATAGTAAGGGTCCTAAGCTACCGAAGATGTGGGCCGAGTCTGCCTCCTGAACCTCTCTCACACCCGCCTCACTGCTGCCTCGCCCCCGGATTCATGGTTGTCAGCAGAGGGGGAAGGGGCAGAAGGGAGGGTGGAAGAAGGTAAAGGATATGGAAAGGGAGGGGATGGGAGGGGTATGGAGGGTGGAAGAGAGTGCAGGGCAGGAAGAGGGTGGCATAGAGTGGGAGGAAGAGAGGGAGGGAGGGAGGAGGGAAGGAATAAGGTTAGAGAAAGAGAAGAGAGGAAGAGGATGTCGGAAGATGCGAGATGGGAAGAGAGGGATGGTGTGGGAGAAAGGGAGGTAACGTAAGAGAAAAGGAGGGAGGAATGGGGACTAAAATGAGAGAAATTAAGGAAGGTGGTGTGAGTGGAAGGATGACAGAAAGAAGTAAGGAAGGAAAGGAAGATGGTGAAGGTGGAAGAATGAGGGAGAGGATGTGGTAGAGGGTGGAAGGCAGGAAGGATGGGAAGAAGAATGGTGGTGTGGGTGAGATTGGAAAGAAGAAAGGGGAGTAAGAGAGCGAAAGAGGAAAGTGGAAAGAGTGTATATGAGTGAGAGAGAGAGAGAAACGAGAAAAGGAAATAGGTGGGATGGTGGGATAAGGAACAGTCAAAGACGGTGAGGAGTAAGAGAACTGGAAAAATAGAATAACATGGTGAGAAGAGGAAAAGGCTGGGAGGAGGAGAGAAAGGACAGGGAGCTAGGGTGAGAGGTGTCAGAAGGGAAGAGGGTGGAAGGATGACAAAAGAGAGGAAGGGGGAGGACGAAAACAAACGATATAGGTGTAAGATACAGAAAAATGGATCTAAATTATTTTTATTCAATTGTTCCTGCATCCACACAATTTTATTCAGGTTAAGGAAGGCTGCATCAAACTTCTAAATTCTAAAAATCTTCTCATGTGAAAAAAAAATCGTCCAGGCAAAGCAACATCAAATTAAAAACTAGGGACGTCGAAATGAGAGC
The DNA here is from genome assembly GCA_018397915.1 of Birgus latro. Taxonomy (NCBI): domain Eukaryota; kingdom Metazoa; phylum Arthropoda; class Malacostraca; order Decapoda; family Coenobitidae; genus Birgus; species Birgus latro. The sequence continues at coordinate 10,511 of JAGKTI010006277.1, read as the reverse complement.
CAAAATGTCATCTTTAACAGCATCTAACATAATTATCTTCCGCTTCCCTTCAACATTATTCTCCCCACCAGCTCTGTCGCATCCACATTGTTATAGATTTTCACATTCTGGAGATCATCGTTACAGCATTTTCTTTAACGTTACATTAATCTCAGGTAGGACACAGATTTTGCGTTTCGTTTTGCTGATTTCGTTCTGTCTCTTCCAGTACATCGTCAGACCTAAGGATATATAATGTCTGTTTACCTCTAGCGCGATCATAAAAACGATATCTGTTAATAGTACCATATATAGCTAAACTGAGTATATTAAGTGCTATATTTCTCTGTCGCCAGTATCTCAGCCTCATTTAATGTCGTGGTTAAGGCAGCGAGCGCTCAAAGCAAAATAAAATAAAGTATATATATATATATAACAAATGACAGTGATTAAGGGGGTCCATAAATTAATCAAGCTGCTTCAACGAGCTGGGACAGATTTACAAATTTACGTCACAAAGTTAAGGAACCGTGTGTAGGACAAGAGTGGAAGTGATGCAAAGAAAATAAAGGAAAAAATATATAAAGACGATACAAAAAAAGGACTTCGAGATGATTTTTTGGGCGCCAGTAAATATAAATCAGTTTTAGAGCATGCAGCCTAAATGGATAACAAGATCTAATGGGTCTCTTGTTAATATTTTAGTGATACAGAAAGATATAATTTGCGTCTTTCTGTGTGTGTATGTGTGTGTATGTGTGTGTGTGTGTGTGTGTGTGTGTGTGTGTGTGTGTGAAAGCAATATTGGGCAGACTTTTACTCTTTTCAATTCTTTATGCTGAGCTAAGAATTTTCTCGCTTATAATAAAACAAGTAAAGCGTAAGTGTAGATATTCTGGCAGGTGTTGTCTTTTCATATTACCTGCATTTTCAGTTAATAAAGAGGCTCCCTAACACCTCTTCCTTAGCGATTTATTTTTGGATATTGCTGGTTAGTATCCTTCTGTACTTAATTCATGGAGAGTTTGGCGACTTTGAAAGGATTTACGTAACACAGAAGAGGACAGTAAGGTGTAATAAACAAAATAAATCGATTAGGATTAGGTGCTAGGGAGCTTCCTTAACCGACGGAAGCCCAGGCCTGTTCTAGAAATTTATAGTTTTGGACTCTTCCTTGTTCCTAGTAGAGAGAGAGAGAGAGAGAGAGAGAGAGAGAGAGAGAGGAAAAGATTACCCCTGAAAACAACTGGAGAGAGGGAAAGAGCAAACCTGTATTAAATTATTCGAGGCGAGAGGGGGAGAGGCGGCAAAACAGAGCGAGAGAGAGAAGGACTGAGAAGCAAATAAGATCGCTGGCAAAAAGACGAGAGACGCATTTTGAAAAACAATCGTGTGGGGAAAGGGGGAGGGAAGATTGAGGCCAGGCGAGGGGAGGGGAATAGCAGGTGTTGGGGAGGGGGAGAGGGAGATTAGGGGTAGAGAGGAGATGGGGGCATGGTGATGGGGTGAGGGGACGGATGGAGGAAGGGGAGGAAGAGAAGGTGGGGTTTTGAGAGAGGAAGACTGGGGGACAGAGAGAGGGGAGGGTTGAGAGAGGGTAATGGATTGCAAGAGGGGAAGGGATAGTGAAGGGAGGGAGGGGTATTGGGAGAGGGGAAAGAGAGGGAGATGGGGGAAGGAGAGGGGAGAGAGAATGAAAGAGGGGAGGGGAAGGATAGAGAGGGAGAGAGGGGGGGTTGAGTGGTGAGGGGGGCGTGCGAGAGGGGGAGGGGGGCGAGGATCACGGTGTGGAAGACCCCTCACCCACCCTGACGACTTGTGAGGCCTTTCCACTCACCGCACTGCGAGAGTTGCCTCATTCCTCCCGCTCTTCTCCTCCCTGATTCCCCTCTTCTCTCTCCTTCCCTCTTCTCTCGCCCCCTTTTCCCCACCGCCCCCCGTTCGCACCAGCTGCTTGAGCGGGGTCCTCCAATGTGGCACGACTTGTATCATATTGTGAAGGTGTGTGATTATTAATAATGAGATGGAGAATAAATATGTTATCATGTGAAGCGGAAAATGATAGTGAACCCACCGCTCATCACTCTTCTGGCCCCTCCCACCACCATGACTCGTGCTCCCATTGGCCGCTTCCATGTGTGACCTTTGGCGAGAGCGAGGTGTTGATTGGACAGGCGTTAAGCTGTTTATTGTTTGTTATGCACCATATCATTCTAGCCCACCTTTGCATTTTACATATTTCCTACAAAACTCCTCGTCCTCTACACTGTGCCTTCTGCAGTGATTTCGCGAGGCTGTGGAAGGTAGTGTATGTGGAGTTGCGACATCGCCCCCGCCGCTATGATGTGGTGTCGAGTGTCGTATTCCTTGGTGGCGACTGTCGACAACTTCACTTGGGGGCGGAGCTACCCAGGCCCCTCCCCCAGCTAGCGGCACCTCCTCATAGTCTTGACTGTTCATCAGTTGGTCATCACTCTGTACAGCGGGTGGACACTTCAGCCAGAGTTGTTGGCAGCTAATTAGTGGAATATGAGGTGCCAGTGATGTACCAATCTCGTACTTGTGTCTCCGCGTCCTCCCCCTCAGTGTCGCTCAGGACCTGAACTCTTCCGCCAGCGAGTGCGTCGCTCACCACATTGTTACTCGCCTTACTCGCCACGCTCGTCTGCGCAGGTGCAATACCGAATATTTGCTCTCTCTCATAAACACTTTACTTCGCGCGTCGGGCACGGGGGGAAAAAAATCAAGAGTAGGAAGAGGCACTTGCGGCCGCGGGAGAAGCCGAAGCGAGGACGCCTGATGATCGGCGGTGTGTGAGGTGACGTGGGTTGGCGTGCGACAGGTGAGCGGTGTGGTGGTGTGTGGTGTGGTGTGGTGTGCCCTGCAGGACCCCAGCGGCACCACATCAGGCCCAGACACGCCGCCAGCCCCAGCGTCAGGCGTCGCGGCGGCACCAGTGTTGTGGGCGTGAGGGGGCCGAGTGCTGCTTCAGTGATGCTGGCGGGCGGCATCGAGGAAGCCATGTCAGGGTGTAAGCCCCGCGCCACCGACTTCTCTATCGCGGCCATCATGTCTCGAGGGTCGGCGGCTGCGGCGGCGGCAGCAGCGGCGGCGTCAGGGTTGCGGCATGCCACCTCTCCAGGACTGCCGCCCTTAGGTGAGTCTCACTAGTGTCTTTAGTACAAGGCCTGTGGGGCTGCAGGGCTGAGGGAACTGTTAGAAATAAAGTTAGTATTTTTTCCGCCAAAAAGGGGCGGTGGCGATGTGGCTGAGGCGACAAGTATGACAAGACCTTTATCTCTTGCAACAGAGGCAAAATAATTTCACCCCAAACACTGCCGACGATTTCCGAAGAATTTACATTGCATTTCTGCATTTGCAAATTTTTGATTTTTGTACCAGTAATGACTATCGGTACATACATATTCGAAATCCAGTATATGAATTAACTACTTTACTGCAGGTGATGTAATTATTTAGAAGTGAGAGGTGCGATGAAGTAGCGTGCAGATGTACTACAATTACTTTGAAAATAAGTAAGAATATAGCAACACTACCCTCGTCTATCAAATAAAGTGGCAGTACGATGCAAAATAGTTTAGAATATACAAACGCAAACGCAGAAACGGTTTAAAAAAAAAAAAGCTGTCATGAAATTTTTACATCAATATATACGCCTAAAGATCTCAGCCTGGTTGTTCAGTAATTCGATCCAGTCCCAGTTCTGTTTGTTCAGGTCCAATGCAACATGTAACACCATAATAAAATCGTGGACTGATCGCTGTAAATAAATGAGCTTAAATATATATTGTTTTATAGACTATCGAGGCTTGGATGTTCTGGTTTTATACCTACACAGTATATACATCAAATATACACAAATAGTCAGCATTCATAGTAATAAAAATACAGATCAGTTAGGTAAAGTAATTTATATATTGAACATGGCGTTTAAAGAGAATATAAAGTGACGCGGGAAATGAAGCAGTGACTTGATTGGCTGTATAAATCAAAAGGCTAATATATGTACTCAAGCAAGCAGTGTAATAATACGCTCTCCCTTCCCCCAGCGGCCACAAGCATCCCCCGCTCCTCCCTACCCAATACCCCCAATACCCACCCATCCACCCCCAGTACCCAGCCACCCACCCCAGGCGCAGCGGAGACAAACATAGGAAATTGCCCCTCGTTACGCCCGCCGCCCCGGAAATAATGAATTAGATCGAACCATAATAATTCCTTCGAGAGAAAATTTACGCTCACCCTCGCCCGTTCGACCAGCGCTGGGATCAGAGAAGGCTTGCGATGTGGGTGGGCGTGCTGTGTGGGCGGGTTTGCAATGTGGGCGGACTGTCTGGGAGGGGTGTGTGGGTAAGATGTGTGGACTGGATGTATGGGCGGATTTTGCGGGCGGACAGTGTGGGCGGATTTTGCGAGCGGGTTCTGTAAGCGGGTTTGTGTGGGCGGGCTGTGTGGACGGGTTTGCGATGTGGGTGGGCGTATGTGGGCGGCTCCCGTTGACGTTGGGACAGACGAGGCGTGGGATGCGACGCCGGGACCCCGAGTTGTGATGCCCCTCATGCACCCCGCCGCCTGTGGTCCTTAGGGGCTAGGGGATGGGTCAGCGCTGGGTCTTCTTAATAATGGCTCCCGCATGAATAAACAGAACGGAGGTTGTTGATTTTGATAGGGAAGAGGGTCCAAGCCGGGCCCTAACTGTTCAGTCTCACTAGTAAAAGCCAATTTCAAATGTAAGTATAATTCTCCGATATGGACAATTAACGGTGCTGCGATATCAGATGTGGATTATCTTTAACTCCGATTAACATGAGAGATTATCAAGACATTTTCAATCAGTCTTGTTTAACTAAGACCTGGATAAAGTCTTGGAGGCACCGTGGGCTGTGATGGTGGTCAGCTACTTTGCAATTAAAATTAATATAAGGCAGAGATGTCTATTTTCTTGAGCTCAGGCCGCCATGTTAAGAGTATCAGGCCGTATAAAATTTCCAATCAATCTTGCTTAACCAGAGCCTCGGTAAAGTGTTGGAAAAACCGTGGGCTGTGGTGGTGGTCAGCGGCTTTACAATTTAAATTAATATACAGAGGGATATATATATTTTCCTCAGCTCAGACTGTCACGTTAAGAGTTACAGGACGAATAAAATTTCCAGTTAGTCTTGTTTAACCAGGGGTTCGGGTAAAGTGTTGGAGGCGCCATGGGCTGTGATGGTGGTCCATTACTTTACAATTAAAATTAACATAGAGGAGGGATCCATATTTTCCTCACTATAGACAGCCATGTGAGGTTATCAAGACGAGTAAAGTTTCCAGTCAATCTTGTTTAACCCGGTAAAGTGTTGGAGGCGCCCTGGGCTGTGATGGTGGTCGATTACTTTACAATTAAAATTAATATTAACGAAGGATCTGTATTTCCCTCACTTTGGTCAGTCATTTGAGGCTATCAGGACAAGTAAAATTTCCAATCAATCTTGTTTAACCAGAGGCTCGGTAAAGTGTTGGAGGCGCCGTGGGCTGTGATGGTGGTCGGCTACTTTACAATTGAAATGAAGGTGGCGCTGCCCTCTACATGTCTATTATACCCGGCCGGGGGCTTTTGATGGCGTCGGCTGTCTGAAGGTACAAGAGGGGACAAAAGTTCGCTTAGTATATCATGTCTTCTACCTCTCATTTCCCTCTACTAGTTATTATGTCTAAGATGAGTGATGTTCGGTTTGTTCTTCTCCCCATAGATGATTGATTCTCTTTGATACGATACGTCAGGGAGGAAAGCGACGGCCATGCGCTAAGTGTGAATCAGACCCAGAGGAAAACACACAAACTTTTGCCCTAACTGTGCAAGCGAACCCTTCCTCATCTTGTTGCGGGCTTCTGGCGGCTACGTAACACACACACACACACACACACACACACACACACACATTGCCCCGTATTCTCGTAAGTTGAACTCCCCATCACCTTTACCTAAGCGATTTATTTTGCTTATTATACCTTACTGACCTCTTCTGTGTTACATAGATCCTTCTAATATCGCCATACTCGGCATAATTAACGCACAGAAAGGATACTAACCAGCCAAATCCAAAAATAAATCGCTAAGGAAGAGGTGTTGGGGAGCTGTTTACCAGACGAGAATATGAGCCACTGTCTTCTCCGCATAAATTCCTTCATATCATACTTATACATCTCCTACTTCGCCTCCATCACTATACAACATTCAATATCTTTGTAATAGGATCAGGGAGGATTTTACAGATTATTTCCTTCACCCTATAAGTTCCTCATCCTCGCATTTATGAATCTCTTAGTTGGTTTGAATCTCTAGAATCCTCACCAAAAACCACTGAATTCCCTTTGTCTAATTCTCAGTATGGGTATTTTCAATGGCCTTTTCTTCGTTTAACTTCCTTCTCACGTTACTTGTAAATCTTCTTGTTCAGCATTTTACACCCAGATTGTGACTCTCTCTCTCTCTCTCTCTCTCTCTCTCTCTCTCTCCTGAATAAAGTTACCTGGTATTAGCCGAAATAAAACAGTAAAGGTGACGTGAGCATGAGATTATTTACCTAGATATTATTAACATTCAGACTTCTACAACTGACGGTCCGATTAAAAGAATAATTAGGTGTTAGCCAAAAGAAACCAGGAAAATTAACGCGGCCATAAGCGAACTAAGAGCCCAGTTTAATCTATATGGCGTGATTATTATTATTATTTTTTTATTTATTTAACGTCAGCACAAAGGACTAACGTAAATTCAGTCCTATTTAGGGGGATCAAAGTTCTTGTCTTAATCCCCCTCCAAAAGCGATTGGATTCCCTTACCTCTCGGCTCAGGAAATACCCAACCCCACTTCAGGTGACGCCATTACCACCTTCCGGACATTTTTATCTTGTAGTCCACCGGAAGGACATGGTTTCCCTTCCTAATAACATCTTTATATGTGCCGGAGCGCTTTATATAATTCTAATTTCCCTTTCTATAATTGAAATCGACACCCAAACGAGTGTATAGGTGTGGCCGGGGACCCAAATATTATAGGGAATTATAGGGAAGAGTGTAAATGAGGGAAGGGAGAAATAGAGAGGAGTAGAGAGTTGGTGTAAAGCATTATATGGATGAGAGTTGGAGGGAAGGGGCGAAAAAATAAGGGAATAGAAAGAGTTAGTATAATTTTCGCCTTGTATCTAGGAGGAAAAAAAATAGAGTTAAGGAGGGGAAAAAATAAGGAAAAATAGAACAGAGGAAGAAGCGAAAGGAAGGGAAAGAGGAAAAAAAGAGGTAAATAAAAAAAATAATCAACTTACATGGAAAAGAGGAAGAGGGAAGTGGGAAAAACAGAGAGGAATAGAAAATTACTGGATTAAAGAAGAGGAAAGAGGGTAAAATAAAGAGTAATAGGATAGAGTTAGTGGATTATAAGGTACAAGGGAAGAGGGAAAGGTAAAAACAAGCAAGAATATACACCAGAAGAGGAGAGGGACGAGTAGAAGATAACAGGGCCGCTTGTAAAATCATGTCGCCGCCACACACAACAATTGCCAGCAGGTGAGAAGGTTGTCGATGAAGCGGAAATGTGTTTTGTTTTTTATATTTGAGAGACAGAGAGAGAGAGAGAGGGGAGGGGGGCTGGCTAGTATTTCACATATTATATTCGTAAGTCTGCCGATCTGCCTACATAGAGTCCGCAGTCATATTTTCTGAGTATTTAGAACTGACTTATAGAGGGAGTTACCTGCGTTATTGATTATCTAAGATGAACTAGAAATCAGCAAAATATATGGAAGTGAAGAAGGAAGAGTTAAGATGGAAGGAAAAATCCAGATAAAATATTTCCGCAAAAGAAAAAAAAATGGCAGTACATATGGAATGAGCGAAAATAATGAAAACTAAGCGCTTTGAAAAAGAATGATTTGGAAAGAGCAGGAATAAACAGAGCAAAGTATTCATTCCCGAAGAGAGAGAGAGAGAGAGAGAGAGAGAGAGAGAGAGAGAGAGAGAATCCTCTGCTACACGAAGGAGGGATTCGGTAGAGAAAAATATATTGGTATAAATAAAGTAAGGACAATACCGACAAAATTTTCCTCCGAACAAACTGTAGTGTTGTAGATATAAAAAAAAAAAAATGCAGGATTTTTTTTCATAGAAGAGGAGAGACAGAGGGAGAGAAAAAAAAAAGTGGGAAAGAGAGAGGAGAGGGAGAGAGAGAGAGAGAGAGAGAAGAAAGATGATATTTTATGAAATCTTAAAGTATCACGTCTTTCTTTACAATGTGGAGAAAGGTAAAAATCCATCTGAATATAGTAAGAAAAACATGGACAAAATTTCACCTAAACGAAAAAATGAAACAAATCAAAATTATACCCCCCCCCAAAAAAAAACTTCCTCTTTAATAAAATATCAGTCAACTCGGTATTGCTATTTGGTATTGACCTCTTGAGATATATATATATATTTTTTCTTGCGATACTGCGAGACGATTTTATGTAACTTTCGGCCTCGCGTAATGAAGGGGTTATTGGTAGCTAATTTGACCCCCCCAGCTTGAAAAATTTATCCTCAGGTAGATAATTTTTTGGTATCAAGAAGAGATAGAAATAGAAAGAAAGAAAGAAAAAGAAAGATAGATAGATACATACATAGACAGATAGATGGGTAGACAGACGGGCCTACAGATAAACAGATAGACAGATAAACGGATAGATAAGCAAAATAATATACTCGGGTTGAAGGCGCTAACATACCGCACTAAGAGTAAAGTCAACCAAGATGGACGGCAATATCAGACTCTTATATTTTTTCGTTATAAAGTGGATTTGGGATTAATACCGTCTTAATCACCCACATCCCTAATTAAATCCGTACTAATTGATCTTTATCCTGTAATCTGAGCTGGATAAATCTAAAGGGAGGCCGATAAATGATAACTTCTTTACCTTATTTATTTGGAAAAGAGTGCTGAGTACCATATGATTTTTTTTTAAGGGGAAAATGAATGAATGAATAGATGAAAAAAAGTGTATGTGATATGAAATTAAATATAGTGATGGGCTGTTATTTATATTAATTTAATTTTTGTCATTGTTATTACTATTATTATTATTATTATTATTATTATTATTATTACTACTACTACTACTACTACTACTACTACTACTACTACTATCATCATCATCATCATCATCATCATAATATTATTGATGAAGATGGTGTTGATGATTATAGGTGACGTAAATTTTCGAGGAAATTTTGTTGAACTGTAGATATTAGATCCAACTTTCCCTAATCTCCTCACTGCCAGGTCAATCTCCTCACCCAAAATAAATATCCGGTAATTAGCAAGATCAAAATTTTATAGACGTCAGTGTATGGAATTAATTAACCTTCGTAGTTAAATGATGTGTATATAATTTTACTTTTTGCTAATTTCGGATTTTTTGATATAATTTTTTGGGGGGCACCGACTAAGTGAAGGGGTTAATGAAGGCTAGATCTAATCCACCACCACCCCAGATCAAAAAAAAATCTCTAACAACAACAACAACAACAACAACAACAACAATAATAATCATCATCATCAGCATAGTAATAATAATAATAATAATAATAATAATAATAATAACAATAATAATAACAGCAACAATAATAAAAAGAACACTACGTAATCGGACTGCAGGGGCTGAAGGAGAAAGAGGGAGAGGGAGATGAATAAATGTATGAAGAAATAATTAAACAGAATTTATGAAAATGTACACTGATGAAGGACGATAAATATATAAATGAAGAGGGAGAAAATTAGTGACAAAATGAAAATGAGGCAGAAAAATGGCGAGAGGGAAGAAGTGAGAAAAAAAAACATGATAAAAAAAAAAGATGAGGATATGAAAAAAGAAGAATGAAAAAATAAACAAGGGAAAGAAAAAGAAAACTAAATAAATAAATAAATAAATGAATAAAAGATAAGTGTGTTTTTTTGATTTATATGAATATTTTTGGAAAAGTGGTTCTGTTTTTCTCCCATATATATATACATCTGAAAATGCCGGTGCAAAAAATGATGATGATGATGATGATGATGACGATGGTGGTGGGGGCAGTGATGATGATAGTGGTGAAGGTGATGATGGTGGAGGTGGTGGTAATGGTGGTGGTGATGATAGTGGTGAGAATGATGATAGTTTGTTGATTAATCCATGCGGCCAGAACACATTATCTTAAATCCTATCCTTGCTGTCTCTAGGCGATTTTTATATATTCTAAAAAGGATTTATAGTAGCGATGGGATTAATTAAAATTATACGTAATCTCTGTAGTTAAAAAAACATCCCGTCTAATCCGAAATAAATCGCTTGGTAGAAGGTAATAAGAATAATACACAAATATCGTACTCGTTGTGAAGGGGCGAAGGTTAAGGAGAATTTGTTGCCTTTAGCTGTCCATCGTAAGAAAACAATTATTATTATTATTATTATTATTTTTATTATTATTATTATTATTATTATTATTATTA
>JAGKTI010006276.1:31284-41356 GCA_018397915.1 Birgus latro | reverse complement strand
GCTGCGGGGTCTGCTGGGGCTCTGCTTCAGCTGCTGTTCACCCTGGTAGAGTTGCAGGGAATCAAGGCCTTGGGCGAGGCCTTGCCACGGCTCGGGGGAGGGGTCCTCTCTGGCTGCAGGTCTTTCTGTGGGAGAGAAGTGGACTGTAGCCTGCTCTACATCCAGCCTGATCTGACTAATGGCCAACGTCGTGGTAGCACAGGGGACATCAGCTTCAGTGCGGCTAGTGGCCTGCTCTACCTCTGGCCTGACGTGACTGATGGCCGATGTCAGGGTGGCACAGGAGACATCAGCTTCAGGGTGGCTAGTGGCCTGCTCTACCTCTGGCCTGACGTGACTAATGGCCGACATCGTAGTGGCTCAGGAGGCTGTAGCTCTGGTGCGGCTAATGGCCCGTACCGGGGAGCTGAGAGGACTAGTAGCAGAGGGACGAACTGTGGCCAATCCTGCCTCGTACACAGTACGGCTTGTGGCCAATACTTCGGCGCTACTCTGGGGGGAACGACTACAGGAGTCGGACCACTTATGGCGTGTCCGTGTCACGTCCCTGTAGTGGGGGTGCAACTGGGGAACAGACTTTGGCCGGCTCTGCCCCATACCCGCTATGACTCTGGTCAATACCGCAGCGCTGCGTGGAGTTGTAAACTCCACCCCTTACCTGGCGAGTGGAATTTCGGCCGGAGACTAGGCACCGGCGACTGCTACCTTTCAGGGTCACCACCTGGGGGCAAAAGGGGTGCCGGGAAGTGATACAGGTGTGCCGTTCCTGTTCCCAGCTGCTCAGTGTCAGCGGCGGCCCCTCAGTGGTACTGGGGGGGTTGGGGTGCTGGTGTCGTCTGCACTGGCCGTCGCGTCGTCTGTGGCTCCAACCCCTAACTCCTGTATTTCACCACCCTCCCCGGTAACAAAGTCACGACCCCGTGACTGGAGGTGGTATAGGTTGGTGTTGGCCGTTTGGTGGTTGGGTCCGAGGTGGCTTAGGAAGGTAGTCCAGTGGTCGGTTGGTATATTGGCGTGCAGGTGGTGGGCGTAGGTGACATGAAGGGTGGAAGGGTGGTTTGTTTGCTGGAGAAGTTGCATCAGATGGTGAGTGCTTCTGATGCGTTGATGTCGTCCGAAGGTGGGTATCCAAGTGATTCTTTTGATGCGCATGTTGGTGGTGGTGGTGGTGTCTTGGAGGCGAATGCTGGCTAGAGGCAGTCCGGCACGGTTTATATTGCCGGTGGAGTGTGGGGGTGGTGTTCCCCTAGGAGTGCGGCGGGGCGGGTTTTTCCATGTGAGATGCGGAGTGGGAAGGGTTATTGGGGTGGTGTTGGGGGGTGGGGGGTGCAGTTGGCTGCTAGTGGGTGAAGGGGTGGGTGTAGGGGTTGAGGCGTAGCTGGCTGGTGGGCGTGAGATACAACCGGAACGGGTAGTGGTGGTGGTTAGTCACGGAGTGGGCGGCAATGGGGAATGGGATGGTGGAGTGGGGGCGGGCGGAGAGTGAGGTGGTGTGGTGTGGTTGGTTGTCGTGGTTGGTGGGGTGGGGTTTAGGCTGGGCGCGGAGCACAGGGTGGTCGGTGCGGAATTTCCTATGGGTGTGAGCTGAGCACGTGGTGTGGGCAGCATGGTGGCTGCAGGGGAAAGTGGTAGTGGGGTGAGTGCTGTGCGTGGGCGTGGTGCAGGGGTTTTGGGTGTCGAGAGGGTGATGGAAACTGATGGGGAAGGGGATGGGGATGAATAATAGAGAAAAGGCTCCTCGTGGGGAGTTGGAGGTGTTGAGCTTGCTCGGGTGGTTGGGGAGGGAGCGGCGGGGGTTGGGGAGTCCTAGGTGGGGCGGACGTGGCGATTCCTGTAAGTGCGGAGGTTCCATTGCAGTCGATGACGACTTGGAAGGGGTTGGGGACTCTAGTAATGGCTATAAGGTCCCATGAAACGAGAGGCAATTTTATCGGGGGTGAAAAGGTGCACAACGAAAACCTCATCGTCTGGTTTGTAAGGGTTAGCAGTGGAGGAATCGGCTTGGGCGTCTTGGCGCGCATGCAGGTGTTGCAACCGGCACTTCAGGTGATATACGGAGTCGGTGGGTGGGGAGTGAGCGGGGGGTTGAAGGTGCTGTCTGAGAGGGAGGAGGAGGGGCGCCTCTCCAAAAACTCGCTCGTGGGGGGGGTGATGCCGTCGTCACGGGGGCAGGTGTTCATTCCCCATTGGACGATTTTGATGTGTGGAGGCCATTCTTGGTCTTGGGTACCTTGAATGTGGGTCCTGATTTGGTTTAGTAGGGTCTGATGGCTCCTTTCGCATACCCCATTTCCTTGGGGCCAGTAGGGGGAAGAGTGGGAAATGGAGAATCCGAATAGGGTGGATAGCTCTTTCCAAATTTACTCTGTGAACTCTGGGGTGTTATCAGAGTGAATGGCCCGGGGAACGCCAAAGTAGGGGAAGACGTGGCGCATGAGGGCATCGGCTATGGCGACGGCAGTGTGTTCCTTAGCTGGACAAGCAATCAGGAACTTGGAGTAAATGTCGTCGAATGTAATGATGTATTTGTAGCCGGATCTAGGTGGCAGGGGTCCGACAACGTCGACAGACAAAAGCTGCCAAGGTTTGTGGGTGGAGATCTTGCCGGCAGGACCCGCCAAACGGGTGATGTCCTTTCCTAGGCAGCATGCTTGACATGCCTAAGTGACACGCTGGGCGAGAGTAGTGGGGTTGGGGGCCCATTAGAGGTCGTTGAAGACTTGGGTTAATCTTTTCATACCCAGGTGGATCCCATTGTCCGAGTGGAGGTGGGTGAGGACGCCTATGGTGGAATCCGGATCAAGGACAGTGTGGCCCGATGGCATGAAGAGTTTGTCCCCTTGCAGGTGGAATTTTGAAAATAGATGCTGGGGAATCCAGGGGGGGCCAGTCTTGATTCTGCCAGTGCTGGATCAGCTCGGACTGAGGGAGGAGCGATCGTACTGGTAAACGGGAGCGGGCGTCGGCGTTGGTATGCAATTTCCCTGGCCAGTAAGCAATCTCATAGGCAAACTCCTCGATCACTTCACGCCAACGGAGGAGCTGGGCATTCTGAGTGGCCGATTGCCGGAACCACTGAAGGGATTGGTGGTCTGTGATGACGGTGACCCTGGTGCCAGACAGGTAGGCCCTGAAGTAGTCGAGGGCCCAGACGATACCCAAACATTCGCGCTTGGTAGCGGCATAATTTCACTCGGCCAGGTTTAGGGTGCGGCTGGTGCAAGCGATGATGTGCTCACGCCCTTCCTGGACCTGTGCCAGGACGGCGTCTATGGCTACCAGCGAGACGTCGGTGTATAACCTGAAGGGGAGGTCGTAGTTCGGGAAAGCAACGATGGGGGTGGAAACAAGTTTCTCCTTTAAGGTCTCAAATGCTGCTATTCGGTCATCGCTCTAGATGAATGGTTCGCCTTTCTTAGTGAGGTCGTGGAGTGGTTTCTCAAGGTCGGCGAACCCTTTGATGAACCGCTGGTAATATGACGCGAGCCCCAAGAAGGTGCAGACTTGGTGGACGTCCTATGGAAGAGGCTAGTCGGTGATGGCTTTCAGCTTGTCGGGATCTGGGGAGATGCCTTTTCCTGAGACAATGTGTCCTAGGAAAGCGACAGAGCGGGCGGCTAGGACACATTTAGTGGGTTTGAGTTTCAACCTGGCCTGGCGTATTCGTTGGAACACTTGTCGGAGGCGGTGCAGGTGACTGGTCCACGTTTTGCTGAAAACAATAACGTCATCGAGGTATGCCAGGCAGACTTCCCAGGTTAGACCGCTGAGGACGGACTCCATGAGGCGGGAGAAGGTGGCCGGGGCGTTGCATAGCCCGAGGGGAAGAACATCAAACTGATAAAGTTTCCCAGTACTTGTCGAAAAGGCTGTTTTCCCTTGATCTCGGGGGTGGACGGGGACCTGCCAGTATCCTGACTGGAGGTCCAGCGTGGAGAACCACGTGGAGCCGTGTAGGGAGTCTAGGGAGTCGTCTATGTGGGGAAGAGGAGTGGCATCTTTGGTGGTTACATTGTTCAGGCGGCAGTAATCGATGCAGAATCGGTGAGTGCCATCTTTTTTCCGAACCAGGACAACAGGGGAGGACCAGGGGCTGGTAGAAGGCGTGATGATGCCGGCGTCCAGCATTTCTCGGACTTGCCTGTCCTCTTCAGCCCGTTGGTGTGGGTTCTTCCGGCGGGAGGGTTGCCGGATGGGGGGCCCAGTGGTATGAATTTCATGGGCCAAATATGTTGTATGTCCCAGGTCGGCGGGCTCGGTCAAAAAAGGTCTTGATATTCAAGTAGTAGATGGTGCAGCATCTCGGCTTGATGGGGGGACAAGTGGTCAGGCAAAGGAAGTAGGGGATAGGGGTTTGAATTTAAGGGTGGGGTGTCACAAGGCTCCACTGCTTCTAGGTCACCGATCAGGAGTCCCCTTGGCAGAGTGAGGGGTGTAGCTGCCAGGTTCGCCACTTTGATGGCGTTGAAGTGGGGCGGAAGGAAGGTCGGCGACATCAGGCAGGCGGCAAGGGGCCCGGTGGGGACACTTGGGGAAAATAGGGAATGGGTCCCTGTGGGCTTATGGATCCGTAGCCAAGCTTCTTGGTAGGGGGGGGGGAATGGTGAGGGAGGACGCGACGGTCGCGGGGAAAGTGGGGCCGGAGGGAGCTGGGGCAGAAGAAGGGGGAGGGGTGTTGTTTTGTCGTGCGCATGTACAGATGGCTGGGGGCTGTTGGGGAGGCCTCTGTCGGAAATGAAGTCGTCTCCCATGGCAGTCTATGTGAGTGTGGAGTTTTTGGAGCAGGTCCAATCCCAAATAGCCATCATAGGTAGGGCAGGAAGAGTCAAAAACAATGAAGGGATGACATGTGGAGGCTGGCTGGTGAGTCTTGGTTCGTAGGGCCTGAGTTTCCCCACGAATAGGCAAGGGGCCTTCCCCCGTGTCTATGAGGTGGGCTGAAGTGGGGAAAAGGGGGCCAAAAACCTTCTTATGGCGGGAGTAGAAATGTGTGTACAGGCAGGACCTGGCAGCTCCCTTATCTACCAGAAGTCTTGCCTTGACCCCCTGTAGTTTCATTTTGTCATAGACCGGGGTCGGTACTTTGTAGAGGCGGCCCCTGTCACCGTGGGGAGGTGCGGGGGCAGTCCTAAAAATCCAACATCAGCTCGAGGGCTGTGTTGGTATCAACCTTCCCTGGCTCGCAGCCGGCATCAGGTTCCTCAATGAGGAGGGGTTTGGGGTTCACAGGGCCCTCATTTGCTGCCAACATTGGGCGGCACCTCGGCAGGTCGGCTCTTATTCTACGTGCCGCCTTCAGTTGTTCATGTATGTCGTGAAGTGGGCAACGGCTGTTACAAGCTGTGAATTCCCACGGATTGATAGTGATAAGATTTGTGTTATCTTTCTGTGGCGGCCGTTTCCTGGTGGGGTGGGCTCTTGGGAAAGCCGGGGTGGAGGCGCTTCGCACTGGGGCTGGAAGGGATTGGGGCGGCGTGGGGGAGGGTTTCGCTGGGAACCGGCTCACGACCCCGATGTGTTGCGTGCTGCGAGAAGGCAGCGAATGAGCTAAACATCACGGTCCAAATTTCCTGCCGGGTCGTGGATAGTGAAATGTTCTTTCATGCTGCCCGGAAGGACTCTGAGAAGGGTGTTGAATATATGCTCATCCCGGGTATTCATTTCGGCATTGGGTATGCGATGGTGACGAGTCACCTAGCTTGCTAGCTTGAACCAGCGTGTTGTCCAAATCACCGTCATATTTTAGGGCATCGAGTTGTGACATCGCGACAACTTTCCCCAATGAAGGGGTAATAGCTTCTGTTACTATTTTTGCAAATCTGGCCCATGTGAGATCTGAGATTATTTTTGGTGCTATACTAGATACCGCATTTCCCAGGTGAGGTAGAGTGACAGCTGCTTTCTGATTATCATTCTCAAACCCAATATCAAGTAATGGCTTAACCATATTTAAGTAAGTAGTGGTGTTGCATTGTTCTGGGTCGAATTTTGGTAGGGGTACCTGTGTTTTGGCTGCCATTTAAAAAAAAAAAAATCCAGTCCTCTTTCACTGTCCGAGTCAAGAACCACCGCTAGCCACCAGTGTTATGCTACGTATTTGTGGGTCAGTTTCTCGCCCTGAAATGCGCAGGCTACAGCGGGTCCCTATTCTAGACCAGGTCGGTAACTTTAAGGAGTAGGACTGGACACAAAAACAAGGGAGTAATTATTACACACATGTATTACAGATATCTTCCCAGAGACAATAGTACATCAACAAATATATTACAGACTGGGTTGGCCACAAGGTTTTACTTGACGAGAAGTCTGTCACTATACCAGCTGGTAGAAGTATGGTATTATTTACCCAGCACTTATGGCACAGAAAATACACTTATGATTTAGGACACAGGAATGAATTTACTACAATTTCCCAAGCCCGTATAGCACTGGACGGCACTGTATATAAGTTACGTTAACACCTGTGTCATAAACACCTGTCAGCCGGAAGTCTATCTCAGGGGGAGTCCGCCGCGCAGTGATCACGGAAGGGGGGGGGGGGGACTGTGGTATTCTAGCGGGACATTTGGAGATGCCCAGACGTATCCTAACTAATGTACCCAGACAATGGGGTGGGTGGAGTTTTAATGCACAAGGGGAAGGCACGATGGGAATAATATATATTCCTTCTGTTAGCCACTGAGGTGTTTCACTCACGTGCCTGTGTGCTGGGGAGGGAGAGTTTCAATAAACAAGGGAATGGCACAATTGGCACAATATTATTGTTCTGTTGGTCACTGTGGCGTTTCGTTCACTAGGGGGGGGGGGTGCGTGGGACTCTACTCGGGATATAAGTTAGGCCAAGGTTAGCTATTAGGCTCGTCCAATCTTATACTCTGGGCTCCTGGTCACTTAGCATGAGAATACACTATAGGAAATCACTCGCATGGCATAAGTTAATGCACACATATATCTGAGTCTAGAAAGCACACACATAGGTAAAGTCCACTCGCTTCACTACCACTGGTGGGCCCTAGGTTGATTCCTCCATCCAGAGGAAGGGCAGAGTGATGCGCCCATGGACAGGGCCCGACACGTAGTCGTGGGACTAGGGGCTCGGCCGAAGAGAGCCAGGAGACGGGCCTTACGTTAAGTTTGGGGGAGACTCAGGGAGGCCTTGCCCACAGGTAAATCACGCCCCGGTGTTCGGGGCAACTCCTTGGGCAACTGAGGACCCAGGGTACTGGAACCCGGGGCGGCTGGACTACGGCAATGGCTGGAGGGCAGCGTCGCCGACAGGGTTGTCACACGGGGACCTCAGGCCGGGGGAGTAGTAGACAGGGCCCGACGTCAGCTGCGGGGTCTGCTGGGGCTCCGCTTCGGCCGCTGTTCATCCTGGTAGAGTTGCAGAGAACCAGGGCCTTGGGCGAAGTCTTGCCACAGCTCAGGGGAGGGTTCATCTCTGGCTGCAGGTCCTCCTATGGTAGAGAAGCAGACTGTGGCCTGCTCTACATCCAGCCTGACGTGACTAATGGCCATCATGGTAGCACAGGGGACATCAGCTTCAGTGCGGCTAGTGGCCTGCTCTACCTCTGGCCTGACGTGACTGATGGCCGACACTGGGGTGGCACAGGGGACATCAGCTTCAGGGCGGCTAGTGGCCTGCTCTACCTCTGGCCTGATGTGACTAATGGCCAACGTCGTGGTGGCACAGGGGACAACAGCTTCAGTTTGGCTAGGGGCCTGCTCTACCTCTGGCCTGACGTGACTAATGGCCAACGTCGTAGTGGCACAGGAGGCTGTAGCTCTGGTGTGGCTGATGGCCCATACCGCAGATCTGAGAGGACTAGTAGCAGAGGGACGGACTGTGGCCGATCCTGCCTCATACCCAGTATGGCTCATGGCCAGTACTGCGGCACTACTCTGGGGGGAATGACTACAGGAGTCGGACGATTAATGGCCTGTCCTGCCTGGCCGACATGCATCCGTGTCGCGGCCCTGTAGCGGGGGTGCAGCTGAGGAACGGACTGTGGCTGGCTCTGCCCTGTACCCAGTATGACTGTGGCCAATACTGCGGCGTTGCGTGGGGTTGTAAACTCCACCCCTTACCTGCCGAGTGGAATTTCGGCCGGAGACTAGGCACCGGCGACTGCTACCTTTCCGGGTTACCACCTGGGAGAAAGAGTGGCGCCAGGAAGTGATACAGGTGCGCCATTCCTGTTCCCAGCCGCTTAGTGTCAGCGGCGGCCCCCCGGTGGTACTTGGAGGGTTGGGGGTGCTTGTGTCATCTGCACTGGCCATCGCATCGTCTGCGGCTCCAACCCCTAACTCCTGTATTTCAGGATGAATAATCGGTGCTTTTAGGGGAAACAATTACATGTGAATACCAAAACTCTATCAAACTAAACACTTCACATCGAAAGGATAAATTATTCTAATGGACCAGTCAAATCCACATTCGATTCCGTGTAACAGAAAAAAAAATGGGGGGGAGATTTCAGTGTAACGGGCATTAGGCGAGGGGGATTCGAGCCAGTCGGCTTCCACCACTCTTTTATTTTCTAATGACGAACACGATCATCCACAACCTGTATCAGTGAGATGAGACGGCGTTATCTAGTCAGTTCAAAAGAAGCAGGGGGAAATATTACTAATACTGATGTATGTGAAATTTTATTTCACACAAGTTCAGAAGGAAGCGGGGAATATATGGATTTTAGAGTTACTGACCTGTATCAGTGAGATGAGATGGCGTTATGCCGTTCCCAGGCACTTTTTTTTTTTTTTATTATTTTTTTTTTTTTTAAGATTCGCCACACTGGTGTGGCACGGGCTCGGGGTGGAGAGCCCGTCAGAGGGTGGCAGTAAGTAAACAAAGGGGCGTCCTCTGCATGGCGACAGAGGACGCTGGCGGGGGGGGGGGGGCAGAGCCCATCCCCCCATAATAACAAGGGGGCGTCCTCTGCATGGCGACAGAGGACCCAGGCACTCGTATGGTTTATATAAGCTCGGTTTGTTCTAACATTAGAAACTGACCATGACTTCGACTGATCTCTCTGCAGCATTTCAGTTTACACCTATTAACAAGGAATATGAAGAATGTGTTCACACTCGACCCACACGGATGGGTTGACTTACGATGTTTAAAATTTTGTAACAAGCGTATGGGATTAACAATTACACCGAAGCCAAAAGAAACGAGCGCTTAGAACTAATTACATCCATGTGTCGGGGTACATGATTAAACGCGAGAGTAACGCAAATTTCGCGGTTGCAAATTTCTGTTATCAGTAATTACCCATCAAACATAAAGTACTTGGGCCAGTATTGTTCCAATGCTGGCACTCCGACCTTTCATATATCAGACCAATGATGTAAACTCTGGCATTTGATGTTGGTCCGACTTATATCAGTTATCCGTTCGCACCCTGGGATGTATCAGTACAATACAGGATTCGTAATGGGCCGCTGATGGAAGCCTCAATCATGCTTTAATCAGGTGTAAGTAATCGGGCCAATTTACAAGCAAGGGTGTCTGGATAGCTCGAAATTAACAGATCTTGAAATTGAGTTTTTCTTCCTTTGAGGGAATAACATTAGTTTTAGCCTTAAAATGCTTCTTTAAAAAAAAAAAAAAAAAAAGGGTTCGAACCTTCGTCCTATGAACGCCTACCTACAGCCCACCCACGCATCTGACAACTGATGTAGTGGAGTCTCTTACCCAGCTTACAAACATCTATGAGTACACACTACGGTATGTTGCCAGCTCAGTATCTCCTTATGTCCCGAATTGCTGCCAAGTGATGGAATGTCTGGAATGAAACAAATTAAATTAACTGCCTGGAGCGGGGCTCAAACCTGTACCTCCAACACATCATGTGCATTGTACCACTGAGCCACGGCAAAAGTTCGTTATTAATGCAACTCTGACCATTTTATAGACCAGTCTTATATATTTTGTGTGTACACCAATGCTCCTTTAATATTAATATTATCAACTATGATCTACTAACCTGAAAACAAGTTTAGTTCCATAAAACTCCCATCTCTGTCGAATTTTCTTTGTTATATAAAATATATTACAATTATCCAA
>JAGKTI010006276.1:0-26264 GCA_018397915.1 Birgus latro | reverse complement strand
GGGGGGGGGGGGGGGCAGAGCCCATCCTCCGGACAAACATACACCAGTGCAGTGGCTGGAGGGTGTAACTCCAGCCCGAGGAGCGCTCGCCCAGCTGGAGTGTAGTGCGCTGTTACTGCATACTCCGGTTGGTTTTGGTTACAGGCAAGAGGGGCGTATGGTTTTTGGGGAGATAATCCCCTGTGGCCCTGACTCCGCGCACTCCTTCTCAGCCTCCCTGTTGTTTACTTCTGGGGTGGGGGGTTGCACCTCTGTCATTCCTTTGTGGATGGGGGACTAACTTGGTGTGCATTTTATTTACATTAGACAATAGTACCATTCTAAGTAAATTAGCGGTTTTGTCAGTGGCAAAGTGGTGGAAGTGGGAAGGCGAATGGAACAGTCGCTAGATTGGGGGGGAGGGGGGGGTGGACACGAGAGGCGGCCAGGTGGGAAAAATAAGTTGTCTCGTCTCGCAAGATGTCAGACTTATTTGTTATGGATCACACCTACTCCATTGCTTCGATACCTTCGCCCTTATTATCCGTAAGTATATATATCCGTAAGTATACTTATTTATTTATTTACTAGAGGTGCAACAACTCTGTACCATTTGCAGCAATTTTCAATTCAAATTCAGCTTCCTCAAATTCGTTGTCTGTTTGGGTGAAGCACAGATACATACTCGTTTCATGTCTGTTTGTATACTACAATGACAATGGAAAACAGCATTTATGAGAACTGGAATATAAGGTACAACTGTTTTTTGTAAATTATACTCCATGTATGAAATTGAAACCAACCAATCACGCGGCAGGAGTGCGCAGGTGCCACATTCACGAAAGTGGATCATCAGCTGGAAAAAGATCGAGTATAGGATACAAAAAGTTGCGTCATGAACAACTGTCAATATGATTAATGACGCGTTTGAACAACTAAGACACTCCTTGATGTACTTTCATAACATTGCATGTTCACCTTTAAACATGTGTCTCGGTTGTATGAACAAACACTTAAGCAACTTTAATGTAATTACTCCTTGCATTAATTTAATACAAACACAAGGTCGGGCCACATGGAGTCCTCGTAGAGTAACTGGACAAAGAGAAACTCCACAAGCCCAAGGATCATTGGCTGCCTCGGGAACTCAAATCCCTCTTCATGAAAAAGTTGGAGACAATAAGTCGTCACCAGTCTGTACACACATATTGTGATAGGTTTGTTGATGGCACCAAGTCTGAGTCCAAGACATTTATTAGAGGATAGGAATCTCTCACACTGTATATAATATCAAAAAGTCTCCCCAGCTGCCTTTACAAGGGCAGAAATATAGTCGATAGAAGGGGGACTTGGTTGTGATGTATCTTTATCTAAGGATGTTTATTTCTTTAGAGACAATCATGGAGCTCTATATGAGTCACTGTCTACTACTCGCACAGATTGTGATATACTGTAGTCACGAGACGCCTATCAATCATCCGGTGCATTGAAGGCACACCTTATAAAGCCCACTTCACATGGATTCCTTCCCATGTTGGCATACCCTTCAATAAAGGCTGACAGTCTAGCTCATAAAGCTCTGCTTTTGGACTCTCGTGATATTAATGATGAATACAGCTATACCTCTGTCAAAAGTGCGGTCAACTCTCTTAGTCATGATATTGCTAGACAGCTTCATGCTAGCATGGCCAATGGCTGTACTAACTCTTTTCAATATGTTAAATGTCTGAAAATACTCAAGTAACATATGGCCAAAGAGGTGGAGTTTATGAAGCTGTAGTCATGACACTGAGACTTTATTATAAATAGTAGTGGGAACTCACCAGAGATGACCCTGTAGCCTACCATGTGCAGTTTGTGGTGAACCTGCAACACGCACACTGCATCACTACCGGTATATAATGGAATGTCCAATTCCTGCGAAGTACACAGACAGAGACACAGACAACACAACACACAAGAACACACAACACACATACACAGAACAACACGCAACACACACAGCCCCCTCTCACGGTCACATCACACAACACTGACGGGCCCGCTAAATGCATAAGGCCCGTGCATCCGCAATGCGGATGCGAATCTACAACGAACGAACGAACCTGCGAAGTACAGAAACCCACGACTTATTACGCTGACTGAACAAAACTCATGGTTAATCAATGGAAATCCGTTATTTCCCATTCTCTGTGAATATCCTGAATTTGTACCAAATTCTAGAAAGTACTATACTCATAACACGTACAGTTACACATACTGTTGAACTTAATTTTTCGTCAACACCCATTACGTTACTCACTACTGTACACTTCTCGCTTGTATATATACAGACTTAGCCATAGTCGCTAACAAATGTACTACTCAAGCCACTGTAAGAGAAAAAGCCAGTGCGTACCAATGAAGGACATTATAAAATATATAACTAAAAGTAGTGAAGATGAGAGAAAGAAAGAGAAAGAGAGGGGTCGTGTTGGTGAGCGTTGTTTTTGTCTTTGGCCCTCACTTACCGACCCCATACGACCCACCGATATGGCGCTGCTATGTCATCATTTTAGGTTGGAGCTCATGTTGCTGTTCTGTGTTTCTATACTGCCCTGATGCTACTTCTTTCTTCTATATGTAATGTATCTTATAAATTCCTATACATTTTATAACAATACTGAAATACAGGAGTTAGAGGTAAAGGCCGCAGACGACGCAACGGCCGATGCAGACGACACAAACACCCCTAATCCCCCCAGGATCACTGGGAGTCCGCCGCTGACACCGAGCGGCTCGGAGCAGGAACGACGCACCTGTATCCCTCCCCGGCGCCTCTCTTACTCCCAGCTGGTGCCCCGGAAAAGGTAGCAGTTGCCGGCGCCTAGTCTCCGGCCGAAATTCCACTCGCCAGGTAAGGGGTGGAGTTTACAACTCCACGCAACGCCGCGGTATTGGCCATCGTCATACCGGGTACGGGGCAGAACCGGCCATAGTCTGCTCCCCAGTTGAATTCCTGCTAAAAGGCTGCGGCACGGACACGTGTCGGTCTGGCAGGACAGGCTACAAGTCGTCCGACTCCTGTAGTCGTTCTCCCCAGAGTAGTGCCGCAGTACTGGCCACAACCCGTACTGAGTATGAGGCAGGATCGGCCATAGTCCGTCCCTCTGCTACTTGTCTTCTCAGCTCCACGGTACGGCCATTAGCCGCACTAGAGCTACAACCCCCTGTGCCACTATAATGTCGGCCACTAGTCACGTCAGGCCAGAGGTAAAGCAGGCCACTAGTCGCCCTGGAGCTGCGGTCCCCTGCGCCACCACGATGTCAGCCACTAGTCATGTCAGGCCGGAGGTAGAGCAGGCCACTAGCCATACTGAAGCTGTTGTCCCCTGTACCACCACGACGTCGGCCATTAGTCACGTCAGGCCAGAGGTAGAGCAAGCCACTAGTCGTATTGAAGCTGTTGTCCCCTGTGCCACTATAACATCGGCCATTAATCACGTCAGGCCGGAGGTAGAGCAGGCCACAGTCCGCATCTCTCCCACAGATCCTGCAGCCAGAGAGGACCCCTCCCAAGAGCCGTGGCAAGGACTCACCTGAGGCCTTGGGTCCCTGCAACTCTAACAGTGTGAACAGCAGTGCAAGCAGAGCCCCAGCAGACCCCGCAGCCGACGTCGGGCCCTGTCCACTACTCCCCTGGCCCGAGGTCCCCGTGTGACGACCTTGATGGTGACGCCGCCCTCCAGCCATTGCCACAGTCCAGCCACCCCTGGTTCCAGTACCCTGGGTCCTCAGTCACCCCAGGAGTTGCCCCGAACACCAGGGCGTGACTTACCTGTGGGTGAGACCTCTCCGAGTCTCTCCCAGACTCGACATCAGGCCCGTCTCCTGGCTCTCTTCGGACCGAGCCCCTAGTCCCACGACTATGTGTGGGGCCCTGTCCAGGGGTGCGTCACTCTGCCCTTCCTCCAGACGGAGAAATCAACCTGCGGCCCACCAGTGACAGTGAACCGAGTGAACTTTACCTAAGTGTGTGCTTTCTAGACCCAGATATATGTGTGCATTACTTTATACCATGTGAGTGATTCCCTGTAGTATATTCTAGTGATAAGTGACCAGGAGCCCAAGTGTAAGATTGGACGAGCCTAATTGTGGTCTAATTTATATCCCGAGTGGAGTCCCGTGCATCCCCCAGTGAATGAAACGCCACAGTGACCAACAGAACAACAATATTATGCAGATCGTGCCATTCCCTTGTTTATTAAAACTCTCCCTCCCCAGTGCCCCAGCACGCAAGTGAAACACCTCATTGGCTAACAGAAGGAAAAGATATTATTCCCATCGTGCCTTCCCCTTGTGTGTTAAACCTCCATCCACCCCAGTGTCCGGGCACATTAGTTAGGGTATGTCTGGGCATCTCCAAATGTCCCGCTAGAATACCGCAGTCCCCCATTCGGTGATCACCGTGCGGACGACTCTACCTGAGATAGACTTCCTGCCGGCAGAGTGTATGACACAGGTGTTAACGTAATTCATATACCAGTGATGTCCAGTGCTATACGAGGTTGGGAAACTGTAGTAAATTCATTCCTGTGTCCTGAATCATAAGTGTATTTTATGTGTCATAAGTGCTGGGTAAATAATACCATACTTTCTGCCAGCCGGTGACAGATTTCCAATCAAGTAAAACCTTGTTAAGTTGTTAACCTATCCCCGGCTAACCCAATCTGTAATGTATTTGTTGATGTACTATTATCTCTGGGAAGATATGAAATACAGGAGTTAGGGGTTGGAGCCACAGACAACATGACGGCCGGAGCAGACGACACCAGCACCCCAACCCCTCCAGTACCACCGGGGGACCGCCGCTGACGCAGAGCGGCTGGGAACAGGAACGGCGTACCTGTATCACTTCCTGGCACCCCTCTTGCGCCCAGGTGGTGACCCGGAAAGGTAGCAGTCGCCGGCACCTAGTCTCCGGCCGGAACTCCACTCAACAGGTAAGGGGTGGAGTTTACAACTCCACGCAATGCCGCGGTATCGGCCACAGTCGTACCGGGTACGGGGCAGAACCGGCCACAGTCCGTTCCCCAGTTGCATGCCCCCCACAGGGCCGCGACACGGACGAATGTCAGCCGGGCAGGACAGGCCATAAGTCGTCCGTCTCCTGTAGGCGTTCCCCCCAGAGTGGCGCTGCAGTACCGGCCATAAGCCGTACTGGGTACGAGGCAGGGTCGGCCACAGTCCATCCCTCTGCTACTAGTGCTCCCAGCTCACCGGTACGGGCTATTAGCCGCATCAGAGCTACCACCTCCTGTGCCCTTCCGACGTCGGCCATAAGTCACGTCGGGCCAGAGGTAAGGCAGGCCATTAGCCGCACTGAAGCTGTTGTCCCCTGGGCCACCCAGACGTCGGCCATAAGTCACGTCAGGCCAGAGGCAGAGCAGGCCACTAGCCGCCTTGAAGCTGATGCCCCCTGTGCTACCACGACGTTGGCCATAAGTCACGTCGGGCCAGGTGTAAAGCAGGCCACCGTCCGCTTCTCTCCTACAGGAGGACCTGTCGCCAGAGAGGACCCTTCACCCGAGCCGTGGCAAGGCCTCGCACGAGGTCTTGGTTCCCTGCAACTCCACCAGGGTGAACAGTGGCCGAAGCAGAGTCCCTGCAGACCCCGCAGCCAACGACGGGCCCTGTCTACTACTCCCCCGGCCTGAGGTTCCCGTGAGACAACCCTGTCGGCGACACAGCCCTCTAGCAGTTGCCGTAGTCCAGTGCCCTGGATTCTCAGTTGCCCCGGGAGTTGCCCCGAACACCAGGGCGCGACTCACCTGTGGGCGAGGCCTCCCTGAGTCTCTCCCAGACCCGACGACAGGCCTGTCTCCTGGCTCTCTTCGGGTCAAGCCCCTAGCCCCACGACTACGTGTGGGGCCCTGTCCAGGAGCGCGCCACTCTGCCCTTCCTCCGGACGGAGGAATCAACCTACAGCCCACCCGTGGTAACAAAGTGAGTGGACTTTACATATGTGTGTGCTCTTTCGACCCAGATATTTGTGTGCATTAACGTATACATTACGAGTGATTCCCTACAGTGTATTCTCGAGTTTAAGTGACCAGGAACCCAGAATATAAGATTGGACGAGCCTAATAGCTAAACGTGGCCTGACCTATATCTCGGGTAGAGTCCCGCGTCTCGGACTGTCTTCGTGACCAGCAGAACATTAATATTGTGTCGGTTGTGCCATTCCCTTGTTATTTACACTCTCCCTCCTCAACCCACAGGCACGCGAGTGAAACCCTTAAGTGACCAGCAGAAGGAGTCCATGTTATTTCCATCGTGCCTCCCCTTTGTGCATTAAATCTCCACCCACCCCCGTGTCCAGGCACGTTAGTCAGGGTATACCAGAATACCGCAGGCCCCCCTGTCAGTGATCACTACGGGCAACACTACCTGAGATAGACTTCCGGCCACCAGGTATCTGTGACACAAGTGTTAACGTAACTCATATACAGTGCCGTCCAGTGCTATACGGGTTTAGGAAATTATAGTAAATTCATTCCTGTGTCTTAAATTATAAGTGTATTGTATGTGCCGTAAGTGTTGGGTAAATAGTACCATACTTCTACCAGTCGGTATAGTGATTCCATTTGTGTAAAGAGTTAACCTATCCCCGACCAACCGAGTTGTAATATATTTGTGATGTACTATTGTCCTTGGGAAAATATATGGAATACATGTGTGTAATACTTACTGCCTTGTTTTTGTGTCCAGTCCTACTCTTTGGAGTTACCTCCCGGTCTAGAATAGGGACCCGCTGTAGCCTGCGTATTTGAAGGTGAGAAACCGACCTACAAATACGTAGAATAACAAGATATTTCTAATACATGTGAGTAACAGTCACTGCCTTGTTTATGTGTCCAGTCCTATTCCTTAGTTACCGACCCGGTCTAGAATAGGGACCCACTGTAGCCCGCGTATTTGAGGGCGAGAAACCGACCCACAAATACGTAGCATAACAAATACTATAATTAGTATTTCCTAAAGGGAGTGCGGCTACACCCACTAATTTATAGCCAGTGAATGTAAATAACTGTATTTGCTGAAGGTGTGTGGCAAGATCCACCACCTTCTTTTGTTGTATACCTTTACAACCTGTATACCTTTACAACAATAAATATTTCAGTCAATCATTCCTAATAATATACGCTACACATTTCAGTCATTCAATCCTTTTTCGTGAGTAAAGACATCTTTCATGGACAAAGCACTCGAGTATTACAGTAGCGCGACATATTACATAAGTGCCTCCGCACTGTTGCAGTAAGTACACTGTTGACAGTATGCATTTGAGGCTTCAAGAAATGTTGCATCTTTTCAACAAAAAAAAAAAAGGAACTGATAATTATTATGGCATATTAGCATAAATTTAAGTTTATAGTAAAAATCTTAAGTTCCTACCTCAAAGATACAAAATATCATATAGAGTACAGTATGCGTATAAATCGATACTCATATAGCTGAATGTAATACTAGGAATTGGTAACACTGACTGGTTACCGTAGTGATCATTATTCTCTCAAACTTGCCAGTGACGCGGATTCTCTTTCTTGCAAATTATTTAAATAGCCTCGTCCTACATCTAAACAAGCATTCCTATTGTGTACCTCTCCCATGCAATATATATTTTGAGTGCAAAAGATAAATTGGCTACCTATACACTTACAAAGTGCTTGATAAATTGGAGCATAATTGTAAGGTTGCGTAAAGAGCAAAGTGAGAGTTTTATTTTGTTACAGTTCCCGGTGGAGGACACAGATGGCGCGCGCCTCCAAACGTAAACAAAAGAAAAGGGAAGCGTCGGAGGCTTATTTGAAACTGTTGGCGAGACTTAAAGTTTTCATTATATATAATTGATGTTAGATATTTGCCTAATATTAATGCATTATATCACGGGAATGAAGTAGAATGAAGGATCAGATATGTGATGATGTATTCAGTACGATGCACGTGATGAGAGTACCATGTGCTTAATAATTGCTGTGCATGATAGATAATAATCACGTTTACGTATCGTAACTCATTAATATATTTTCATTTATTATGTATTCCTGGAGCATATATGTTTGCGCTTTTTTTTTTCTATAGATAATATTTCCTGAAACAGGATACCAATAAATACTCAATTATCATTCAGGTCAATTTTACAATAATTCGGACAATGGCAAGTTCACAGCTTGTTTGATGCCGGGAACGCCAGTCGCGGTAACAGAAGACTTGAAGTTTTACCTGCCGAGAGGCATCGGAGTATGACGCCAGAGAAGCGACCACTTGAAGATGATGAGGAACAGGAGTCTAAGAAGCAGAAAGAGGACGACTCACCGCCATCAGTAGCGGAGGCTGCTCAAGATGATAGCAGTCAGGACAGCGTTGCTTCTGACTCCGCCGCTTCCTCCGATCCAGAGAAAAAGGTAAAGTGTTCCGGCCTCTTTCACATTTATACTTTATTACAGGATAATTGCTTGGTATATACATAATATAATTGTGTCTTGGAGGAAAGCTAATTAACTTTAACTCAGAGGTTTTCCGTTAAAGATTACTGGATGTTAAACCAAAGTAAAACGGTAGCAGTTATTTTCGCAGTTTTTCGCCTGTCTGCAGTAGTAAAAAGTACCATGGTAGTAGTTTCATAGGGCCATGGTAATATAAGTTGTCACCAGTATTATGAAAATGGTGGTGATAATTTTGCCCAAGGAGAGAGTACTTGGCAGCCCTGGTGAGCTTAATGTTACTTGCCCCTATTTGGGGTAGTATTGTAGTTTCAAACAGTCTTTCCTCTCATTTTAGTGTGTTTTCTTTAATCACATTAGGTGGGTTCTGTGAGTTTTTTTGTCAGGTGCTTCATTTTCTGTTGATTATATACAAGGAGTGAGGTGGTTACTCCTGCTCTTAGCCTTGCTCATTACAGACTTGTGTTAAAAGTAGGGTAGGTTAGGTTAGCACATTTTAATGTTGCTGGGTGCGATGGCAGGTGGATGTAGGGGCTGGAGAATCCCATATCCATCCTTAACCCTTGCTGAGCTGTGGACTTCATATGAGGCATAATGATGTACACAGCCAAGCTGCAAGCCTTATATGAGATGCAGTTTACATTGGTTTTAAAACAATGACTCTGGGGACATAAACTACCTTGCAAAGAACCACCCTGCCAGGAGTTACGTGCAAGATGCTAAGTGATGTGATACATCTCTAGGATGTTTAAGCTAGTTAGTTTTTAGTGTATTCCAGGAAGTAAGCTGTAGCACCAGTCGAGCAGGGCAGTACTCCCAAAGTGGATGGAAAGCTGATGACAAGGAGAGTTGGAGCTCCTATTTCATCAGCCATTGGGGCTACTTCCTGACCATTCCCCTTTGCTGTACTTTTTCAGTGTTTCAGTAACACAGAGAGTAGGCCAGCATACTCTCCAATACAGGTTTCTCTAACTGTCATCCCCAAACTACATGCACAGTACATACTGCCTATTCATTGAATCAAGCCTTGGAGTTCCCATGGGGGGGTAGGGGACCATAAATGCCCCCACCATCCGCCCCTCTCCCGGGGACAACTCAGTGAGTTGCCTGGAACCACTGTCTGACCCACTTCTTCTCCATTTCTGCACCATTCATGGCCTTTCCTCTAACTTTCTCTCTGGTGAGCACCACCCCTTCTTTTCTTAATTGAGACTAAGCTGTCTGAGGCAATTGATAGCAAACCACTCTTTGTATCTTTCTACTTTATCTATACTCATTTCAAAGTCAAAGGTGGCTATTCTGTATATGTAGTCATGGTCATAAATTATCACCTATCCTCTGGTACCCTGTGCCTCAGGCTGGCTCCTTTATGTGTGGCAGGTCACAGTAGAGTAAGAGGGAGGGGCAAGAGAGAGAGGGAAAGGTGGGTGGGGGAACGAGTGATGGTGTGGGGGTGGAGTGAGGGCGGGCAGGTAATGGAGGGAGAATGAAATGTGAAGTGGTGGTCACATTATTTGTCTATTTTCTTTCATTCAGGGCATGATATAAAGAAGCTAATATTTGGTAGATAATGCTGCATTACACCTTGTATAGCGGAGTCAGATAACAAGCTCTGCCTGGTGATATCAAGGGCTGAGTCATGAGAGAAATTTACAGACGTGACATTTTCGTTTTTTAAGGCTCCAACATGCTTGCATGCGTCGCCATTGGTCACCTAATGGCGCCTCTCCATGCTGCTCGATCTTTGGCAGCCTCCCTGTTCAGTCCCTTAACCCTCAAGTCACACTTAATGACCTCGTCCCATGTCTTTCTTGGTCTGCCCCTCCCAACCCCTCCCCCAATATTAACACTTCTCACCCTCTGAACCCAATTATCATCCCCTGTCCTCTCCACATGTCCAGATCACCTCAGCCTACCTCTCCTCATCACAACACCAATACACTCCAGTCCCATCCTACCTCTCAATTCTTCCATCGTAAACCCAGCCCCCCCAGGCCTTGCACGCAAGGACGCACTGCACATCCACCTAATCATTGTCATTTCTGAACGTTTAAACATGCAAATATCTTCTTCCTTTACTGCCCAGGTCTCACTACCATACAGCATCACACTCCTAAGACATGCTGCATACAAAGACCCCTTAGCACATAAGGAGAGTCCTCTCAATGTCAGGAGAAGGCAACAGCTCCCTGAACTTCTTCCAACCACTTCTCACCCTAGCAACCGAGCTAACTCCAGCTCCACCTCCAGCACATAACATGTCTCCCAAATAACAAAACTCCTCCACACACTCAAGAGACTCACCAGGAAATTCAATCCTTTCACGCCTAACAATCTCCACCTGCTCTCCCCGACACGCCGCACACATGAAATCAGCATAATCTCGCAGTCTACCTCTAATACCACTGGATCTCTTGTGCACCCATTTATCACAAATATCATCCACTCACTTGATGTAGTGCTGCCTGTTTCTTCCTTATGCTTTTTCTGAGCCTGCCCTTCTCTCTTCCTACTTCTCCCATCTTTCCTGTCACTTCTTATTGCTTTTCTTTCCTTTTCAGGTGGCTTTACATTGAGTGACAAGCCAAATGGTTTCCTGTAGCCAGGAAACCATTTACAACGCCGGGTGGTAACCATATAACCAAACCATACGTGCTCCCTACGTGTCAACAAGTGGGTTGGTGGAGGGTTAGTGCCCCTCCCTGTAAAACAAATAACTCAAAGTCAAATGGCCACCCCTTACGGGATTATGGCGTCTAGCAATAGATAGATAGATAGACTATACATGATGGAATTACTTCCCACACCTTCGTGGCAAACTGCACATGGCCACTCTCCCTCTCCTCTGATTGTACTGCCACCAACCCAAGATATCATCACCTTTGTTTTATCTGCATTTACCCTTAAGCCCTTGTACCCCATACCATCTCTCCACTTCTTAAATCTTTCCTCCGCCTCCNCTGACCCCTGATGCACACCAACATTCACGGGAAACTCATCACTCAAAGCTCCATTCACTCTTACCTGGGTGCGAGCATCCACGTACATGGCCATAACCACCCTAACCAGCCACTCTACCAACCCTAGCTTTCTCATTGCCCACTTCACCACCTCTCTAGGGACTCTGTCAAAGGCCTTTTCCAAATCAACAAAAACAAAATACAATTCCCTTTTCTTTCCAATTTATTTTTCCTGAAACTGTCGAACAGTGAATATGGCATCAGGGGTCCCCCTGCCTGGCATAAACCCAAACTTCATCTCATCGATATTCACTCTTTCTCTAATCATACCTTCTAGAACTCTCTCCATTTCTTTCATTATTTGATCTAAGAGCTTTATACCTCTGTAATTTCCCCTTTCCAGGGCATCACCCTTCCCTTTGTACACATTTACATTTACACTCTTCAGCCAATCATCTGGGACAACACACTCATATATAATCATATTTATCAGGTCAGTGACTAACCTCACCCCAGTATATCCTGAGGCCTTCAACATTTCGGCAGTCAACCCAGACACACCTGCCGCCTTCCCCACCCACATCCTGCCTATTGCCTCATTCACAGTAGCAGCGTCAATCAAAGGCCAAGGGCCAATCACTGGATCTGCTGGCTCCAAACCTTCCCTATCCCAATCAAACTTCTCATTCAACAACCGGCTATAATGCTCTCTCCATGCATCTGTAATATCCCCACTGTTCACCACTACCCTTCGTCATTCTTCACACACTGTTCACATACAATATCCCGATTATCCCTCTTCACCTGATTTGCCACCCTAAAAATCATATTTTTCCTTTCTCCATGATTTAGATTATTGTATTAAGTGAAAGTCTCTGTGACTCAGACTTTGCCCTGTAGATTATACCTCTCTTCTAGCCCTGCGCTTGGCAGCCAAGTACTCCTCTCTGTTACCACCCTTCTTCTATTCCCAGAAAAGCCTTCTTTTCTCCTTAGCTGTGGCTTCTACACCCTCATCCCACCATCAAGTTACCTTATGTCTTGGTGGGCCTCTTGTCCAACAGCATATTGCATCGGTAACTCTCAAGAGGTTGTTCTTAAGGGCTTTATACTGTTCATTAACGCCTCTATCTTCGGCTCCCTGTTCAGCCACCACTCTCCTCATCTCACTATAAAAGGCATCCCTTACTGATTGGTTTCCCAGCTTCCATATCTTCCTCCTAGGTACATATATCCTCCTCATCACTCGTTCCTTAAGCACCATGTCACAAATCAACAGTTTGTGCTGCTGCACACACACTTCGCTTCCTATAACTTTAACATCCCTCAGTAACCTCCTATCAACCCTCCTGACCAGAAAATAATCTATCTGACTACTATTTCCCCCGGACTCGTACGTAATCAGCCGACTCATTCGTTTCGTTTCGTTTCATTTTTGAAGGGTCCAACATGCTTGCATGCGTCGGCCTTGGTCGCCTAATGGCGGCTCTCCACGCTGCTCAGTCCCTGGCAGCCTCCCTGTTCAGTCCCTTAACCCTTAAGTCACACTTAATGACCTCGTCCCGTCTTTCTCGGTCTACCCCTCCCAACCCCTCCCCCAATATTAACACCTCTCACCCTCTGTACCCAATTATCATCCCGCATCCTCTCCACATGTCCAAACCACCTCAGCCTACCTCTCCTCATCACAACACCAATACATTCCAGTCCCATCCTACCTCTCAACTCTTCCATCGTAAACCCAGTCCCCCCAGGCCTTTCACGCAGGGACGCACTGCACATCCACCTAATCATTGTCATTTCTGTACGTTTAAACCTGCGAATATCCTCTTCCTTTACTGCCCAGGTCTCACTACCATACAGCATCACACTCCTAACACACGCTGCATACAAAGACCCCTTAGCACTTAAGGAGATTCCCCTCAATGTCAGGAGAGGCAACAGCGCCCTGAACTTCTTCCAACCACTTCTCACCCTAGCAACCGAGCTAACTCCAGCCCCACCTCCGGCACATAACATGTCTCCCAAATAACAAAACTCCTCCACACACTCAAGAGACTCACCTGCAAGTTCAACCCTCTCACACGTAACAATCTCCACCTGCTCTCCCCGACACGCCTCACACATGAAATCAGCAGCCACTACATCTCTTGTGCACCCGTTTACCACAAATACTGCACAAGATGGAATTACTTCCCAGACCCTTGTGGCAAACTGCACATGGCCACTCTCCCTCTCCTCTGATTGTACCGCCACCAACCCTAGATATCATCACTTTTGTTTTATCTGCATTTACCCTTAAGCCCTTGTTCCTCATACCATCTCTCCACTTCTTAAATCTTTCTTCCGCCTCCTTTTCATTCTCTGCAGTCAACACCAAATCATCAGCATACAACATCTCCCATGGGAGTCCATCTCTGAAGTCACGTGAGAGGGCTTCAAGCACCATGATAAACAACAAGGGACTCAAAACTGACCCCTGATGCACACCAACATTCATGGAAAACTCATCACTCAAAACTCCATTCACTCTTACCTGGGTGCGAGCACCCACATACATGTCTATAACCACCCTAACCAGCCACTCTTCCAACCCTAGCTTTCTCATTGCCCACTTCACCACCTCTCTAGGGACTCTGTCAAAGGCCTTTTCCAAATCAACAAAACAAAATAGAATCCCCCTTTGTTTCCAATATATTTTTCCGGAAGCTGTCGAATAGTGAATATGGCATCAGTGGTTCCCCTGCCTGGCATAAACCCAAACTGCATCTCATTGATATTCACTCTTTCTCTAATCATACCTTCTAGAACTCTCTCCATTACTTTCATTATCTGATCTAAGAGCTTTATACCTCTGTAATTTCCCCTTTCCAGGGCATCACCCTTCCCTTTGTACACATTTACAATTACACTTCAGCCAATCATCTGGGACAACACACTCATATATAATCATATTTTTCAGGTCAGTGACTAATCTCACCCCAGTATATCCTGAGGCCTTCAACATTTCGGCAGTCAACCCAGACACATCTGCCGCCTTTCCCACCCGCATCCTGCCTATTGCCTGACTCACAGTACAAGCGTCAATCAAAGGCCAAGGGCCAAACACTGGATCAGCTGGCTCCAAACCTTCTCTATCCTGATCAAACTCCTTATTCAACAACCATCTATAATGCTCTCTCCATGCATCTTTAATATCCTCACTGTTCACCACTACCCTTCCATCATCATTCTTCACACACTGCTCACCTACAATGTCCCGATTATCCCTCTTCACCTGATTTGCCACCCTAAAAATCATATTTTTCCTTTCTCCATGATTTAGATTATCAAGTAAAAATCTCTGTGACTCAGACTTCGCCCTGTGTACCTCTCTTCTAGCCCTGCGCTTGGCATCCAAGTACTCCTCCCTGTTACCACCCTTCTTCCATTCCCGGAAAAGCCTTCTTTTCTCCTTAACTGCAGCTTCTACACCCTCATCCCACCACCAAGTTACTTTATGTCTTGGTGGGCCTCTTGTCCAACCGCATATTGCATCGGTAACTCTCAAGAGGTTGTTCTTAAGGGCTCTATACTGTTCATTAACGCCTCTATCTACGGCTTCCTGTTCAGCCACCACTCTCCTCATCTCACTATAAAAGGCATCCCTTACTGATTGGTTTCCCAGCTTCCATATTTTCCTCCTAGGTACATATGTCCTCCTTCTCATCACTCGTTCCTTAAGCACCATGTCACAAATCAACAGTTTGTGCTGCTGCACACACTCCTCGCTTCCTATAACTTTAACATCCCTCACTAATCTCCTATCAACCCTCCTGACCAGAAAATAATCTATCTGACTACTATTTCCCCCGGACTCGTACGTAATCAACCGGCTGATTCTTTTCCTAAAATGTGTGTTGCACACAATCATGTCCATAGCCTCCCCAAACTCGAGTATTCTTTCCCCTTCCGCATTCCTCACACCATATGCACATCCTCCATGGACTCCTTCATAACCTTGAGCTGCTTCACCCACATGACCATTTAAATCCCCTCCCAGAACCACTACCTCATCATCACCCATACCACTNCCAATATATTTTTCCTGAAGCTGTCGAACAATGAATATGGCATCAGTGGTCCCCCTGCCTGGCATAAACCCAAACTGCATCTCATTGATATTCACTCTTTCTCTAATCATACCTTCTAGAACTCTCTCCATTACTTTCATTATCTGATCTAAGAGCTTTATACCTCTGTAATTTCCCCTTTCCAGGGCATCACCCTTCCCTTTGTACACATTTACAATTACACTTCAGCCAATCATCTGGGACAACACACTCATATATAATCATATTTTTCAGGTCAGTGACTGACCTCACCCCAGTATATCCTGAGGCCTTCAACATTTCGGCAGTCAACCCAGACACATCTGCCGCCTTTCCCACCCGCATCCTGCCTATTGCCTGACTCACAGTACAAGCGTCAATCAAAGGCCAAGGGCCAAACACTGGATCAGCTGGCTCCAAACCTTGTCTATCCTGATCAAACTCCTTATTCAACAACCGTCTATAATGCTCTCTCCATGCATCTTTAATATCCTCACTGTTCACCACTACCCTTCCATCATCATTCTTCACACACTGCTCACCTACAATGTCCCGATTATCCCTCTTCACCTGATTTGCCACCCTAAAAATCATATTTTTCCTTTCTCCATGATTTAGATTATCAAGTAAAAATCTCTGTGACTCAGACTTCGCCCTGTGTACCTCTCTTCTAGCCCTGCGCTTGGCATCCAAGTACTCCTCCCTGTTACCACCCTTCTTCCATTCCCGGAAAAGCCTTCTTTTCTCCTTAACTGCAGCTTCTACACCCTCATCCCACCACCAAGTTACTTTATGTCTTGGTGGGCCTCTTGTCCAACCGCATATTGCATCGGTAACTCTCAAGAGGTTGTTCTTAAGGGCTCTATACTGTTCATTAACGCCTCTATCTACGGCTTCCTGTTCAGCCACCACTCTCCTCATCTCACTATGAAAGGCATCCCTTACTGATTGGTTTCTCAGCTTCCATATTTTCCTCCTAGGTACATATATCCTCCTTCTCATCACTAATTCCTTAAGCACCATGCCACAAATCAACAGTTTGTGCTGCTGCACACACTCCTCACTTCCTATAACTTTAACATCCCTCACTAATCTCCTATCAACCCTCCTGACCAGAAAATAATCTATCTGACTACTGTTTCCCCCGGACTCGTACGTAATCAACCGGCTCATTCTTTTCCTAAAATGTGTGTTGCACACAATCATGTCCATAGCCTCCCCAGACTCAAGTATTCTTTCCCCTTCCGCATTCGTCACACCATATGCACATCCTCCCTGGACTCCTTCATAACCTAGAGCTGCTTCACCCACATGACCATTTAAATCCCCTCCCAGAACCACTACCTCATCATCACTCATACCACCTACTACACTTATTAAATCATCCCAAAATCTATCTTTCTCTGCGTCATCTAATCCTACCGATCAAAATTTTCATTACTAATATCCTATCACTTACTCTCATAACATTCATAACATATTCCACTTGACAGATCAAACTTTAGTGTGGGGT
The DNA here is from genome assembly GCA_018397915.1 of Birgus latro. NCBI lineage: Eukaryota > Metazoa > Arthropoda > Malacostraca > Decapoda > Coenobitidae > Birgus > Birgus latro. The sequence continues at coordinate 9,235 of JAGKTI010006276.1, read as the reverse complement.
GAGATATTTGTGTTTCCTGTTGTATTCGTTTTCCTATTCGTTTTTGAAGGCTCCAACATGCTTGCATGCGTCGGCCTTGGTCATCTAATGGCGGCTTTCCATTCTGCTCGATCTTTGGCAGCCTCCCTGTTCAATCCCTTAACCCTGAGGTCATACTTAATGACCTCGTCCCATGTCTTTCTCGGTCTACCCCTCCCAATCCCTCCCCCAATATTAACACCTTTCACCTTCTGCACCCAGTTATCATCCCCCATCCTCTCCACATGTCCAAACCACCTCAGCCTACCTCTCCTCATCACAACACCAATACACTCCAGTCCCATCCTACCTCTCAGCTCTTCCATCATAAACCCAGCCCCCCCAGGCCTTGCACGCAGGGACGCACTGCTTATCCACCTAATCATTGTCATTTCTGTACGTTTAAGCTTGCGAATATCCTCTTCTTTTACTACCCAGGAATCACTACCATACAGCATCACACTTCTAACACATGCTGCATACAAAGATCCCTTAGCACGTAAGGAGAGTCCTTTCAATGTCAGGAGAGGCAACAGCTCCCTGAACTTCTTCCAACCACTTCTCACCCCAGCAATCGAGCTAACTCCAGCTCCACCTCCGGCACATAACATGTCTCCCAAATAACAGAACTCTTCCACACACTCAAGAGACTCACCAGCAAGTTCAATCCTTTCACGCCTAACAATCTCCACTGCTCTCCCCGACACGCCGCACACATAAAATCAGCATTATCTCGCAGTCTACCTCTAATACCACTTCATCTTTTGTGCACCCATGTATCACAAACACTGCACAGGGTGGAATTACTTCCCATACCTTTGTGGCAAACTGCACTTGGCCACTTTCCCTCTCCTCTAATTGTACCGCCACCAGCCCTAGATATCATCACTTTTGTTTTATCTGCATTTACCCATAAACCCTTGTGCCCCATACCATCTCTCCATTTCTTAAATCTTTCCTCCACCTCTTTTGCATTCTCTGCAATCAACACCAAATCATCAGCATACAACATCTCCCACGGGAGTCCATCTCTGAAGTCAAGTGAGAGGGCTTCAAGCACCATGATAAACAACAAGAGACTCATAACTAACCCCTGATGCACACCATCATTCATGGAAAACTCATCACTCAAATCTCCATTCACTCTTACTTGGGTGCGAGCACCCACATACATGGCCATAACCACCCTAACCAGCCACTCTACCAACCCTAGCTTTCTCATCGCCCACTTCACCACCTCTCTAGGGACACTGTCAAAGGCCCTTTCCAGATCAACAAAAGCAAAATACAATTCCCTTTTCTTTCCTATATATTTTTCCTGAAGCTGTCGAACAATGAATATGGCATCAGTGGTCTCCCTGCCTGGCATAAATCTAAACTACATCTCATCAATATTTACTCTTTCTCTAATCATACCTTCTAGAACTCTCTCCATTACTTTCATTATCTGATCTAAGAGCTTTATACCTCTGTAATTTCCCCTTTTCAGGGCATCAACCCTCCCTTTGTACACATTTACAATTACACTCTTCAGCCAATCATCTGGGACAACACACTCACATATAATCATATTTATCAGGTCAGTGACTAACCTCACCCCAGTATCACCTGAGGCCTTCAGTATTTCAGCAGTCAACCCAGACACACCTGCTGCCTTCCCCACCCGCATCCTGCCTATTGCCTTACTCACAGTGGCAGTGCCAATCGTAGGCTAAGGACCAAACACTGGATCTGCTCGTTCCAAACCTTCCCTATCCCAATCGAACTCCTCATTCAACAGTCGGCTATAATGCTCTCTCCATGCATCTTTAATATCCCCACTGTTCACCACTACCCTTCCTTCATCATTCTTCACACACTGCTCACCTACAATGTCCCTGTTATCCCTCTTCACCTGATTTGCCACCCTAAAAATCATATTTTTCCTATCCCCATGATTTAGATTATCAAGTAAAACTCTCGGTAACTCAGACTTCTCTCTGCATACCTCTCTTCTAGCCCTAAGTTTGGCATCCAAGTACTCCTCTCTGTTACCACCCTTCTTCCATTCCCGGAAAAGCCTTCTTTTCTCCTTAACTGGGGCTTCTACACCCTCATCCCACTTTATGTCTTGGTGGTCCTCTTGTCCAACCGCATATTGCATCGGTAACTCTCAAGAGGTTGTTCTTAAGGGCTCTGTACTGTTCATTAACGCCTCTATCTACGGCTCCCTGTTCAGCCACCACTCTCCTCATCTCACTATAAAAGGCATCCCTTACTGATTGGGTTCCCAGCTTCCATATTTTCCTCTTAGGTACATATGTCCTCCTTCTCATCACTTATTCTTTAAGCACCATGTCACAAATCAACAGTTTGTGCTGCTGCACACTCTCCTCACTTCCTATAACTTTAATATCCCTTAGTAACCTCCTATCAACCCTCCTGACCAGAAAATAATCTATCTGACTGCTATTTCCCCCGGGCTCGTACGTAATCAAACGACTCATTCTTTTTGTAAAATGTGTGTTGCACACAATCATGTCCATAGCCTCCCGAAACTCGAGTATTCTTTCCCCTTCCGCATTCCTCACACCATTTGCACATCCCCCATGGACTCCTTCATAACCTTGAGCTGCTTCACCCACATGACCATTTAAATCCCCTCCCAGAACCACCTCATCATCGCGCATACCACCTACTACACATATTAAATCATCCCAAAATCTATCCTTCTCTGCGTCAACCAGTCCTGCCTGTGGAGCATTTGCCGATATAATTACAATCATTTTCCTACCGATCAAAATTTTCACTACTAATATCCTATCACTTACTCTCTTAACATTCTTAATATATTCCACCCATTTCTCCGCAACCAGCACACCCACACCCCCGTATCCATCAGTTCCCCCCTGCCAAAACAACTTATAGTAGCAATCCTTCCCAACAATCTTTCTGGCTGATCCACTCTTGTACCGGACTTCATGCAAATATTCCACATCCACCCACCTCCTACTGAATGCCTCAACGACTTCCCCCACTCTTTCCCTCAAACTTCCCACATTCCACGAACCCACTCTAAACCCCCTGGGTGATTTACTGTCCTCAGGTTTGCTTTGATTCTTATATTTGTAAGTAATTGTCGGTAAGATAAAAGGGGGGGTAAACATTCCACAGGCCCCTCCCATTGCACAGTCCTAGGTTCAGGCAATGGATCTGGGACCTCTAGCCCACCAGCTTACCAGTGGCTGTGGTAGTGGCCTTGGGGCACCCTGCCAGGACAGCTGCAGGGACACCCTCCAAGTTCGCCTTGGCACGGCAACTGCCCGGCCATTATACACCCACTGATAGGGCAGCCTCCTGGGGCGCTACTCCCAGGTTCTCCATTGGGCGGAAGTGGGAACCGCAATGCCCTGTACCCTCTAGCACAGGTTCAAGCCCCATCTCGCCCCGTGTAATTTGACTTTGGATGTAGAATGGAATCTGGATGGCTATGACTTCCGTAATGTTTGTGTAAGAAACGTCCTGTGCCCTTACATGTAATTATTTTTTGGAACTAAATATCATATGCAACCTTTGACATGGTTGTGTCCACAGTAAATATGATCATCTTGGTATACACTGCCTCTATACAGCCAGTATCATGTCAGCTGTTTTACGGCATCTCTATATGAAAAGAGTGTTGAAAAGAATTGTGCATAAAAGGTAAATAAATTTGATGTCTGTGCACATGGGTAGATATAATAACAATATCTCTCATAATCTTATCTATCTATTGCCAGACTCCTTAATCCTGTAAGAGGTGGACCCAAACAAATCACCTCTACGTCACCCTGTCCCCCACCATTTCACTGCCCCGCTTTCAGCTCACACCCCCCTCTGTCATATACCTCTCCACTCCATCCCTCCATCTCATCCTTGGCCTCCCCCTCCCTCTCCCTCCCTCCACCTCACTCATGTGCACCCTCCTCATCAGTCTCTCACTCTCCATCCTCTCCACATGGTCAAACCACCTCAATGTTTCTCTTAATGCTTCCTGTTACATCCACACCACAACACTCCTTCACTTCCTTATTTGTCAGTCTGTCTCTCCATGTGACTCCATATGCTCCCCTCGAATAACTTACAGTATTTCCACTGCCCTCACTCTTGACTTCTGTCCTTCCAACAAGGCCCAAGCTTCACTTCCGTACATTAGAGTTGGTATCACAATACCGTCATGTAGTAGCTTTTTCACTTCCCTGTTTCTTATCACTGCTTTCAGGAACCAGCAGCTTTTCTTCCTTGTCCTACCCTTTCAAGCACTTCACCCTCTAAACTTCCATCCTTACTCATCACACTAGTGAGTTACTTAAATGCACTCATATTTTCCATTTCCTCCTCATAATCTCTTAGAAGGAAAATAAAACAAGATCCTACCCAAACCCCCAAAATGCATTTATGTCAGTGTTTACCGACATTAGTGAAGCCAAAGGAGCCAGGAGTCCAGTGGCCTCCTGCCTCACCTCTTGCTGTCTTCGCAGCACAAAGGAAACAATGTTGTTGATGGTTTGCTGGTTTCATCTGAACAGCTCCCACTCGTCCTAGGTGTGCTGGTAGAGGCGGGTCCGTGTCCTCTCTTTCTCTGGTTCCCATGCATTGACAATCTGGGCCCACACAGTCTCGATGGCTTTGCACTAATGTTTAATCTGCTGCATCAGTATATTTCTCTCAGCCAGCTCTTGATATCACCACCTATCTAAAGCCTGTGATATGATGACGCTATACAAAGTGTAATGCATCATTATCTTCCAAATATTAAGTGCTTTATATCCTGCCCTGAATGAACGAAAATAGACTAAAAATGTGACCACCACTTCACATTTCATTCTCCCATCCCTACCTTCCCACCATCCCTTCCCTCACTTCACCCCCACACCATCACTCATCCCCCCACCCACCTTCCCTTCTTTTTCTGACCCCTCGCTGTCAGCCCCTCTTATTCCAGTGTGATGTGCCGTGCATAAAAGAGCCAGCCTTAGGCAAGGGATACTGGAGGATAGGTGATTACTTATGACCATGACTGTACCTAACAGGTTATCTTGCTCTTGTGTTCCTGAACTTGATTCTTCTGAATTCTGTACTCTTTGACTTCAGCTTTCCTGTCATTGTCTGATTAAATGTATCTGTGGTGTTTACTTATCCCATATTTCTACCAACTACGAAAAACTTCAACTATCTTGTACGATAGAACACATCCTATCCGTTTCTCCTTTCTCTGAAATCTCCATTGTAGGAGATTGCAGTGTTACCACCACCCTTGGCTCTCCTCTCATTTCACTGGTCCACCTGGTGAACAAGCCTACATCTTTTCTCTCCTTTAACACCTAAACCACGGGGTTGTGGGAGGCGGTCCTGGAACTTCCCGCCGCTGGCAATTCGCGCTCTGACGTACTTTTTTCAATATTGGCCAAAACTAGCCTGAGTGATAAAAATATCACTCAGGCTTCTCCTGAAATTTTTCATATATATTTATATCTTGACAGCCCCGGCTACTTAAAAAGAAAACAGAGGCACCCAACTGACGGGCCACGGCTCGAGCCATCGGCACCGAGCGTCACGAAAGTGACGGCCCGCGGTCAGTGGTTAAGACCTAAAGCAGCTTGTACAGCACCGTACCTGTATCCCTGACTGCCTTGGAGAGAGATCCAACTTACTTAACCTCTTCCATACAACTAACCCTTCTGCTTGCACTGTTAATCTTTCCTCTCCGTTGGGCTCCTCCAATCACAGTCTTCTTACCTTAACTTTTCCTGTTGGTTCAGTACGGCCTGTGGACCCTCCAAAGAAACGTCAGTTGTGGCACTTTGGAGCTGCTGATTCGGAGGCCCTCAGAATGATTATTGCTACCCACGACCTGGAGCCATATGAGTGTGACTTGCGCATTGCAGAGGTTATTCTCTTGGGCATGGAATTATACATTCCCTTCTCATATCCTTTGAATAATGCAAAAAAGCCTTGGTTTAATCACGCTTGTTCTAATGCTGTCCACAACAAAGAGAGGGCCTATAATAAGTATGGGAGCCAACCCACCCCTGAATCACATCTTTTTTATGATTCTGTCAGGAATTATGCTGTCTGTTCCTGGCTCTGCTAAAAATAATTTCATCCATACCTGTACTAAATGCTCTCAACTCCCTAACTTGAATTCTTCCTATTCCTTCTGGCACCTTGGCAAAAACCTTTCTAACAACTTTACCTCATCATCCTCCCCTCCTCTTTTCTTCTTTGATTGCTCTCTACAGTCAGTCCTCAATAAACAAAAACCCGATGTACGAATTTTCGACGTTATGAAAGCGAGGAATGTAGCACAAATTCCACAATACGAAAGGTATTTGTCTCTATGATACAAGGAGCGAAGCGAAAGGAAATACGTACGAAAAATTCAAAATGGGCGGGCTGCACAGTGCTGCGTTCGCTTGCGGCGAAACCGTCACAGCAGTAACAAGACAGCTCAAGGCCAGAGTGATTTCCCAATCGATGACAATGTGGGGGACAAAATTTACCTAGCGTTAGAGGAAGAAGCAGTCAGAAATGATGACCAGGTAATGTCACCAAGAAAGATGCAGTATGTTGATGTGTTTGGTGAGTGAAACAACACTTATATCGCGTATATTGCTGTGTGAAAACCAATATACTCTGGTACTACATATAAATTCGTACCAAATAAATAAATAAACATTATAAATGGTTTGGAATACTTACCCACCCATAGATCATATTTGGAGCCAAGGCTCATAGAAACAGCCATGTGAGGGTATTCTTACCTGTAGTAGCATTTTAAAGGTCAGGTGAGCGATTTCTCTATGAATTTTCAATGTTTCTCATAAAAAGCGGAGGTTTTAGCCCCCTCCCCCCAAAAAAATAAATAAATAAATAAAAATTGAAAATCTGCCGGGATTGGGGGAGGTAATTGGTTAAGAATCTGCCGGGACGGGACGGGTTAACATAAGGCTACATATGAGACTCGTTTCGTTTTTGAAGGCTCCAACATGCTTGCATGTGTCGATCTTGGTCACCTAATGGCGGCTTTCCACGCTGCTCGATCCCTGGCAGCCTCCCTGTTCATTCCCTTAACCCTTAAGTCACACTTAATGACCTCGTCCCATGTCTTTCTCAGTTTTTCCCTCCCAACCCCTCCCCCAATATTAACACCTCTCACCCTCTGTACCCAGTTATCATCCCCCATCCTCTCCACATGTCCAAACCACCTCATCCTACCTCTCCTCATCACAACACCAATACACTCCAGTCCCATCCTACCTCTCAACTCTTCCATTGTAAACCCAGCCCCCCCAGGCCTTGCACGCAGGGACGCACTGCACATCCACCTAATCATTGTCATTTCTGTACGTTTAAACCTGTGAATATCCTCTTCTATTACTGCCCAGGTCTCATTACCAAACAGCATCACATTCCTAACACATGCTGCATACAAAGACCCCTCAGCACATAAGGAGAGTCCTCTCAATGTCAGGAGAGGCAACAGCTCCCTGAACTTCTTTCAACCACTTCTCACCCTAGCAACCGAGCTAACTCCAGCCCCACCTCCGGCACATAACATATCTCCCAAATAACGAAACTCCTCCACACACTCAAGAGACACACCTGCAAGTTCCACCCTCTCACGCCTAACAATCTCCACCTGCTCTCCCCAACACGCCGCACACATGAAATCAGCATCATCTCGCAGTCTACCTCTAATGCCACTACATCTCTTGTGCACCCACTTATCACAAACACTACAAAGATGGAATTGCTTCCCACACCCTCGTGGCAATCTGCACATGGCCACTCTCCCTCTCCTCTGATTGTACCGCCACCAACCCTAGATATCATCACTTTTTGTTTTATCTGCATTTACCCTTAAGCCCTTGTACCCCATACCATCTCTTCACTTCTTAAATCTTTCCTCCGCCTCCTTTTCATTCTGTGCAATCAACACCAAATCATCAGCATACAACATCTCCCATGGGAGTCCATCTCTGAAGTCACGTGAGAGGGCTTCAAGCACCATGATAAACAACAAGGGACTCAAAACTGACCCCTGATGCACACCAACATTCACGGAAAACTCATCACTCAAAACTCCATTCACTCTTACCTGGGTGCGAGCACCCACATACATGGCCATAACCACCCTAACCAGCCATTCTTCCAACCCTAGCTTTCTCATTGCCCACTTCACCACCTCTCTAGGGACTCTGTCAGAGGTCTTTTCCAAATCAACAAAAACAAAATACAATTCCCTTTTCTCTCCAATATATTTCCTGAAGCTGTCGAACAATGAATTTGGCATTAGTGGTCCCCCTTCCTGGCATAAACCCAAACTGCATCTCATCAATATTCACTCTTTCTCTAATCATACCTTCTAGAACTCTCTCCATTACTTTCATTATCTGATCTAAGAGCTTTATACCTCTGTAATTTCCCCTTTCCAGGGCATCACCTTTTCCTTTGTACACATTTACAATTACACTCTTCAGCCAATCATCTGGGACAACACACTCATATATAATCATATTTATCAGGTCAGTGACTAACCTCACCCCGTTATCTCCTGAGGCCTTCAACATTTCGGCAGTCAACCCAGACACACCTGCCGCCTTCTCCACCCGCATCCTGCCTATTGCCTGACTCACAGTAGCAGCGTCAATCAAAGGCCAAGGGCCAAACACTGGATAAGCTGGCTCCAAACCTTCCCTATCCCAATCAAACTCCTCATTCAACAATCGGCTATAATACTCACTCCATGCATCTTTAATATCCTCACTGTTCACCACTACTCTTCCATCATCGTTCTTCACACACTGCTCACCTACAATGTCCCGATTATCCCTCTTCACCTGATTTGCCACCCTAAAAATCATATTTTTCCTTTCTCCATGATTTAGATTATCAAGTAAAAGTCTCTGTGACTCAGACTTTGCCTTGTATACCTCTCTTCTAGCCCTGCGCTTGGCATCCAAGTACTCCTCCCTGTTACCACCATTCTTCCATTCCCAGAAAAGCCTTCTTTTCTCCTTAACTGGGGCTTCTACACCCTCATCCCACCACCAAGTTACCTTATGTCTTGGTGGGCCTCTTGTCGAACTGCATATTGCATCGGTAACTCTCAAGAGGTTGTTCTTAAGAGCTCTATACTGTTCATTAATGCCTCTATCTACGGCTTCCTGTTCAGCCACCACTCTCCTTATCTCAT
>JAGKTI010006275.1:11760-41357 GCA_018397915.1 Birgus latro | reverse complement strand
ATGGAGAATGTGAGTGAATTTAAGTACTTGGGCAGTGTGATGAGTAAGGATGGTAGTCTGGAGGGTGAAGTGCTCGAAAGGGTACAGCAGGGAAGGAAGGTTGCTGGTTCGTTGAAAGCAGTGATAAGAAACAGGGAGGTGAGCATGGAAGTGAAAAAGTTGTTACATGACAGTATTGTGATACCAACTCTGACATATGGAAGTGAAGCTTGGACCCTGTTGGAAGGACAGAAGTCAAGAGTGAGAGCAGTGGAAATGAGTTATTTGAGAGGAGCATGTGGAGTCACATGGAGAGACAGACTAACAAATGAGGAAGTGAAGGAGCGTAGTGGTGTGGTTGAGGACGTGATGGGAAGCGTTAGGAGAAACACGTTAAGGTGGTTTGGGCATGTGGAGAGGATGGAGAGTGAAAGATTGACGAGGAGAGTGTATGTGAGTGAGGTGGAGGGGGCGAGAGGGAGGGGGAGGCCGAGGATGAGATGGAGGGATGGAGTGGAGAGGTATATGAGAGAGGGGGGTGTGAGTTGGGAGCGTGGTAGTGAAATGGCAGGGGACAGAGTGACATGGAGGCGATTTATTTGTGGCCACCCCGTTCGGGATTGAGGCGTCTGGCAATAGATAGATAGATAGATGGTTGGGTCAGGTTTGGTTAAATCTTTAAGTTTCCCATACCTTTGTGGTTGGTAAACAATGCGTCAAGTTGGAAAGATCATCAGTAAACACTGCTGTGGGTGACCTGGCCGCTTCCTTAAACACCCCATTTTTTTTTTTCCAATCACTTCTTGCATTCGCAATTCAGTGGTTACCTACCTGTGTTGCATATGTACCAAAATTACTGTACTTACCTTGAGATCATAACGTGGAATCACTGCATCCGTCAGGTAAAGAATTACCCTATAAACTGTCAAAATGGAAACTCCCTAATTCCATGGGTGTCCAGAACAACAAATTGGGTCAATTTCTGGAAAACTACATTTCTCCATCCAGGAAATCTGACACAACCACGTTGTAGACCATGTTATTCTGAATCTATTTCACTAAACATTTGTTTTTGGAAATGTATATTTAACGTAAAAATCCACATACAGTATAATTACCTTGGATCTCCCCTTTGTTTCAAACTTTCGCATTGGTGTTTTTCCCTGTCATGGCACCTCCCGGGCGTGATGTCATGCCATTACAGCACATGCTCATACGTCACGCCCCCCCCAAAAAAAAATCAGCCAAAAGGCGGACGAATCAAATAATTGATAGCATTAGGAGATTTTCAAATTTCGAACATCCCTTACTTCAGTCAGTTCCACGATGGCGCCCTCTGGTAGTGGATGTGCTGAGTGAATACGAGGCCATCGCTCTTTTTTTTTTTAAAGAATAATCAGGAAATCCTACACAGTCACGGTGTTCTGCCTTCGTCCCCGAAGTGTAAGAAGTGTGGAAATGACCTACATTACTGTATAGACAGGACCTTCATCAGTGGTACAGTGAGAATTTTAAGAGTTATGCTAATTCAAAGGAGTGGAGGGCATGTTGTTTTAGTGGACTGAGTTCTCCTCCTCCGACGTTTAAGGTATGGTAAGGTTAGGTTGGGTTGGGTTTGGTTAATGTTAGGTTTGGTTAGGTTAGGTTAATTATATGGGGGGGTCTGAGGGGGGCAAAGCCCCCCCCAGTTAGGGTATACAGTTCAACTCATACCCTTGATTTCAAAACCAAAAATATTTTTTCTGGTCAATTTTAGTGTGATTTGAATGAATGTGGCCTTCGTTTTTTTTTTTTTTTCTGACTTCTCGTTTTAGAGATAAGCTTGGGTAGACCTATCTCCAAAACCAGTGATTTCCGACAAAAATGAAGGTCAAATTCATTCAAATCACAGTAAAATTGACCAGAAAAAATATTTTTGGTTTCAAAATGGAGAAATGTTGTTTTCCGAAATTTGACCACAAATTGTCCAAAAGAACTTGGCTCATGGTACTTGCTGTTGAGATGGGTATTCAAATAAGAGGAATCCTTACGAACCCTCTCAGAGCCAAAGGTTCACAAGAGGATGATTCTGAGGGCGCCAAAGCTGCCCAGAACTGCAGAGGAAGATACACAGTTGACTAATTGGATGACTCAGGCACCCCCCCCCCCCCGAGGAGTATTGGAAGAAAGATGTCCGATTCCCAAAGCAGCCAGACGATCCCTCAAGATGGTGCAAATGCTGTGAAGCCTGAAGCTGTGCAAGATGAAGTCCGATGCTGTTTACTCCATACCATAGGTAATACTGGGCCCGCAGCCTGCTGCAATCAATGGAGATGATATACCAAGCCAAACATGTCCAACTCGAAAACGTGTTTTTAAAGCCACATCCAGGACGCACGAGCCCAGTCAAAAGTCACAAGAGCTCCTGGATGGGAGAAGGCGCCAGCAATAACAGCAAATCATACCACAAAACTCACCTGTAAACACTGCCAAAATGTTAATAATTCTTTTTCCACGACATCTCCTGGTTCTTTCTTTTCTATGCTCACTAATGGTATTATTAAATTCCATTTTTAACCACTACTCTTCTTGATTTCCATATTCCACTACGACAGGCAAACACGTAAAATGCACATGACGGCGACACCATCTTGGCGTTCGTGTCCTATTCGGATAGCTCATGCGGATTTATTTTGTTTATACAATATTGATAAAAAAATACTACAGTAATAGTTATGTACTACTACTACTACTACTAATAATAACAATAACGTATAATTACCCTCTTTCTCTCTCTCTCTCTGTAGGTAAGGAAAGAATGTCAGCGATATGAACATCATTAAATTTTACTCCCACCTATAGATAAACTAAGGAAGGATCCAGAAACATGGAAAGATTATAATCATCATCAGCATAACTATTTTGTCCTAGGGTTGGGGTGTGTAAAGGATTTTTAAGCAAGGGAAGAGATTGAAATGTTTATTGTTGTAAAGGTAAGAAAAATTATATAAGAACTTCTAGTATACTCTTTTCACCTTAATTTGGCCCACATTTTCTCCTTTTGCAGGACAAATCAAATAGTCAAGCGGGAGAATAAGGCAATGCTGATTTGATTGATTTGATTATATTTATTGTTGAGAAAGCTACAGAATACTTATACAACAATGGAAGCTGGTGGACCTTGCCACACACCTTTAGTTCAGCAAGTAAAATGATATACAATCAGTAGTTACAAAATTAATAAAAAGGGATGATGGATTTTGCTACACACCTCCCTCAACAAACACTATTTTCTTATACAGTGGCCATAAAATCACTCCTTATAATAATTATTAGCTATAGGCAATGCTATTCAATCACGCAATGTTACAGTTCTACAACCTTTCCATAGCACTTGTCACTACCATGGTAATCTACTGTTAGTCTAATGATAGAACTCGCACTTTGTGAAAGGGTTGATGGGTTGTTCCAACAGCTTCCAGCAACTGTTATAAAGTAACTGGCAAGTGGTTTAGCTTACCTTCCAGTCCATAGAAAACATCACCTTTACCATGACCAACCCCAGTTCGAGGATTATTCATTTAAGTGGAAACATCTCGTTATTTTTAGATAAAAATTGTACAATTTGGCCTTGCCCAGCGACTGTGACTTTTGACCTAATATTGTTAGAAACAGTAGGTTAACTTACTTTTGGCAAACTCTCAACGCATGTACCTAGTTTGGCTGAAATCAAATAAAACAATCGTATCTGTTAATTTGTTAACAGGTCTTCACAACTGGAAAGGGGTGCTGGGTGGGGGCCACGCCCTAGCAAGAGATGTGGGGTAATTGGTACACAATGTGTTAATTTAAATAAACTAAAAATTTAAATGGAGGGTGCAGTGGAGGGCAAGGGTCTGACTGGGGAGACTCGGGTCCCCTTTGCCCCTTCGTTGCTACATGGTGTTATAAGTTCATTCCCCCTAGCACACGCCACTTGTTGCTAACGTTGTGTGGTTATTATATCAATATTGTTTTACCTAAATTTCAGTATCATTATCATTAATATTTTCTACACATGAATATTTCGACTTGATAATAAATCTTAATTCATTTAAGAGTTTGATTGCAGTAAATAATAGTTAGCCTGCATATTTGCAAGTTTTTTATTATGAGGTGCTGAAACAGCATAATTGAGGATACGCCCCTAAAATTCCAGTTGTAGCTTGAAGTGGCTATACTTATTCATCCTGAGCATGTGATAATATTGACCAATTCATAATAAATGTGCCATAATACTGATCTTAGCCATGGGAAGTAAATATGAGTGGTAAATTAGTTAGACTGGCAATATGTCAACCTGCAGACGACGCGGCAGTTGCGCCCGCCATCTGTTGACAGCCTAGATGCTGAGTATTCATCCGCGCATTAGCAATATTTCAGTTGCCAGATCATCTCAGTTTTATAAGAAGATGCAACTAGTAAATATGGAATGCAATTTTCTTCCTGTGTAAGGATCTAGGAGTGAGTTTCAGGTTGTGGGAACTAGTTGAATGAGCGAGGTGGCCGGGCGGGGCGGTGACGCGGCTTGACAACGTCTTGTGGTCGGAGTCACCGGTGTGCTGCTCCTCACATCTCGCTCTTCTCTCCCAAAATTTAACCACCATGGATGAGGAATACGACTGCATTGTCCTGGGCACCGGCCTGAAGGTAGGAGATGTCATGCGGTCGCCCCTTGGCTCAGATTTAGCCATATCTAAACGCAAAAGTTAGCTTCGATCGCCTGCCTGCCAAGCTTGACATTTCTACAGCAGCAGGTTGGATGGGCTGGCACTTATTATGTCCGCTGGTGTCGTATTTAGTGAGTCCAGGCTAATAGCGGTGGTGTAGGGGAGCGGTGAGGCGGACAGAGTGTGGCGCGGTAGGGTGGTGTCGAGACAGGAGTGAGGAGGGTAAATTTAAGTGACGTGGTGGCTGGTAACATGATCAGCTGATCTCTTGTCTGTTCTGCTTTCCCTGCACTTTTTCACCTCTGCCCATACGTGCCGAATACTGCATTATGGACTACGCTAAGCCTTCCTTGATTTGTCCCACCACTACCTGCACTGCTGTACCTTGCCTCACCCAGTCTGTACATGCTTACACCTGCCTTTCCCTGCTACACCTGTCTCACTCCTGCATATACCTGCCTCACCCTGCCAACACATGCATCGTCCTGTTTACACATACCTCACCCTTCCTGCCTCATCCTATCTCTACTTGCTTTCTCCCTTTTTGACAAACGTTTCCTCACCTACAGCTCTGCTTTTACCTGCCTTACCACACTACCACCATACCCTGCTTTACCACATTATGTGCCTCACCCCTCCTTACCACTCACCCTGTCTCACACCATCACCCTGCCTAAGTACCAGCATCAACCTCACCCTCATCCCTCCCTAACCCCTTTTCCTGCCTGCATACCTCATGATTGTACATGTATTTTCCTTCCTTTAATTTACACCTGTTCTCCATTTCCTGTCACCTGTTTGTTTCAACCTTCCTCATCACATCTACTTCCTTGTCCTGCCTTACCCTCAGACCTTCCCTGTATCTGTACTCTGCCTTATCTGTTTACACCTGCCTTGTCTGCCTCCCTCTGGCATTATTACAAGACACATAATGATATGATTTACACTGTACGTGTAAATTTGATCCTGTAGCCATAGTGTGACTTCTTCAAGTGCATTGGTACACGATTCATTTACCACCAGAATGCCTGCCAGTACTGTACAGTATAGCCAATAGGGTAATGTATGAACTTCCCCTCCCCCCACCTGACAGTTACAGGAGGGTACTTCTTCCCCAGTTACTTATAAAACTATGTGACCCCCTTTCTCATAAATTTATATGAATCCTCCTCATTTATGAAAGTTTGTGAACTCTCACTTATGAAAGTATGAGAACCTTCACTTATGGAAGTATGTGAACCCTCTCACTTATAAAACTGTGAACCCCTTCTCCTCACTTACAAAATTGTGAACCCCCTCATGTATAAAATTGGGAACCTCCTCACGTATAAAACTATGTGAAACCCTTCTTGTAAAACTGTGTGAATCCCATCACTTAAAAACTATGTGAATCCTCTCACATAAAACTGTGTGAAACTCCTCATTTTAAAAACTGTGAATCCTCACACTTATAAAACTGTATGAATCCCCTCACTTATAAAACTGTATGAATCCCCTCACTTATAAAACTGTGAATCCCATCTCTTATAAAACTGTATGAATCCCATCACTTACAAAACAGTGAATCCCATCTCTTATAAAACTGTGTGAATTCCATCACTTATAAAAGTGTGAATCTCATCACTTATAAAACTGTGTAAACTACAAGTGAACTCCTCCCCCTCATTTAAAAAAAACTGAACCCCTCTCCCACACCAAGAAACCTATGTGAACCCCTCCTCCCACACTTAAAAACTAGCTACAGGTGAATCCCTCCTCCCACACTTAAAAACTAGCTATAGGTGAACCCCTCCCCTTCATTTATAAAGTTGTATGTGAACCCCTTCCGATCATCTGTAAAACAATACTTGAAACCCCCATTCTTCATCTTAATTGAAAATCTTTGATGAACCCTCCAAAACAGTCTTCCTTTTTTTTTTTTTTTTTTTTTTTTTAAACCAAGTCAGATATAGAATAATACTTGCCAGTTATTTACACTGCTCAGGTTACTTGGATATCTGTAAAAGTGCCACATTTACTGTAACTTGGAATGCACTTGGTATATCTTGCAGTGAAAATGTAGGTCCAATAAATCTAAATTAGAAGAACATGATAAATCTAAATTAGCACAGTTGCTTGGGAGAACATGCCACCCCCACCTCTTGTAGCTTAAACATGCCTTCCCCCCTCCCCCCCTCAGCTTGCCTTCCCCCCACCCCCAGGTTGCCTTCCCCCCACCCCCAGGTTGCCTTCCCCCCAGCCTGGCTTACCCCCCACTCCATATGCCGCACCCTCTCTCCACCTCTCTCACTCCTTTGTATGTGCTATATTTTACTTCCTCTCCCCTTATACTTGCCTCACCCTCATTACACCAACCTTCACCAGTACGCATGCCTCCCCCCTCCACCCTACCAGCCTCATCCCTCCTCCATCAGTGCACCCCGGTCCTCCTCCTGCCTCACCCTCTCTGCCTACCTCACCCCCCCCCCTCTGCCTGGCTTCTGCCTTGCCTTTGCATGTGCCTCACCTTTACTTCCTCTCCTTTATACATGCCTCCCCCAATACCCCTGCCAAACTCCTTTATGCAGTACACTACTTGCTTGTCTCATAATTCTTGGTACATGATTTTTATTTTTTTTATTTTTTTTAATACACCTCTGTAACTGGTTGGCAAAACAGGATCTCTATTAGGGAAATAATCTGTATACATTGTTTTTATCATGGTATTTTTGTTGTTCATTCATTGCACTTGAGTGGGGAAGTGTGTGTGTATGTATGTTTCAATTTACAACAGCTTCTTGGAAAGCTTTTAAGGTTGATTTTCCCCCAGTTTAAGGTAACTGGCAGAGAAAGTGTTTTACCATAAAGATGATTTACTAGTTTTCTCCAGCTTAAAGTACTGTTCCAATCTTGTGGAAAACTTATGATTTTTGGAACATACCTACATGATGACTTGCTGTGTGTGTAAGTGGTTAGCCACTTTTGGTCATGTTCTAGGTTGCATAGGAGGACTTGTAGCACCTCCTCTGCATCAATTTATTTTGTAGGCTATGTTTTTCAACATCCTCTTCTGTGTTATATTAATATTGAAATAGTTTACATCAATATATAACATACAGGATGAGGTTGAGGTGTTATGTGCAGAATAAGTTGCTAAGGAAGAGATGTTATATCGCAGATCCACTTAGAATACAGCTTTTAGCCCTGTCCTATGAGCCATGGCAGGAAAGACTGATGTGGATAGAGAGCATTACCCAGTATAGCCCAGTGACACCTTAACTCAAGCTAATTAGAGCAGACAGCTTTAGAGCTGTTGGAGATTGAATTAAATATGTGAAGAAAATATTTTTACACTTGCTAATGTGTTCATCCCCCCCCCTTTTTTTTTTATGACTGCACATGCAATATATAGTACTGTATATGATACAATATTCTGTTTAATTTTGGATGTATATTAAAAGTCAGTGCAGAGTACATATTTTGCAAACTTGTATTAGAAGTTTAAATTATCTGGCAGCTTCACATGCAAGTCACAATACAGTACCTGTAGAGTGTATACTGAAGCTGCAAAATTTCCTCTGTTAAGAAGCATTCACTTAATACATTATACTGTTCATCAGTTTAGGAAAATTTCACGTGGGGTGCTTTTATTCATTGTAACGTAGAAATGATATGCAGTAACAAAGGTGAGGGATGAAACAGCTCACACTGTCAGTGATCACAGCCAATAACAGTTCTATCTTTGAAATGTTTATGGACTGCTAGTTGATCAGTACAGATAATACACAGATCACAGTGTCAGATACACTTTGGTAAAGAGTACCAGTTTGTGGCTTTCATCATACTGAAACATAGTTTACCCACTGTTAAATGCTATTTTCACTGAGTCTCGTGATTAAGGAACACAACAGTGGTATTAAGTCAGGAATTACTATGACCACTGCACTACAGTGAGTATTTTTTGTGATAGTGTCATGTTTGATCACAGTTAAAGCCAGATATATGTCAAAGCCATAAATCATAATTTGAGAGAGCACTGACACACCAAGAATACTGGTATGAAATTGTGGGACCAGATTGTGTGATATTGTTTTTAATGGGTTTTGTGAGCAATTTTGCACATAGGACTTAGTTAAGGTGAGGTAGGTATGAGCAGTTGAACTTTGCAACTGTTGTTATATGTGTTTTGTTGTATTATTTTCTCCCCATTGAAAATGCTAAGTAGATTACTTTTATGTAGTTAATGTAACAAAACTGAGTGAAGTTCATAGTTCCAGAAATTATCTTGAACAAATAAGGGCACAGAAAGTCTTGCCAAATGCTGTACCACACCATATCCCAAAGCATTGTTTGTGTGTGCATGTGTGTGAACATTATTACTGCAATAAACTTTGCTTATTTGCTTACACCAGTGAGTAGTGGAACAGTAGAGTGCTGAGGTGTGGGTGGAGGGTACCTCATGACCCATGTCTTGCCACAGACAGTCTTTGTTATCCCATTCAGTTCGATGACATACTTTAAATTTTGTTTTTGTTATCGCCACACTTTTGTTACCCCGGGAGATACCTTTTGTAATGGTGAGGTTACTTAACAGCATTAGTAACTTCTACAGCCTGATTTCTCTCTGTAAGCCGAATATAATCATTTGAAAGTAACAGAATTAAAACAGATGTACATCATCAGGTGGAAGGAGTTCCTCATTCTTTATACAGTATCATTTTCTTTTGTTTAAGAACAAAGCCTTCATGGGTGTTCCATATTCTGTTTTGCTGTGTACGATAGCTAGGTTATACTCAGTGTAGCTTGGTAATACAGTAGTTTATAATGTTCATCATCTTTTACAAGAACAAAATAATTGCAAGATCAGCTGTCTTGGATAGTGAGTGTGTCAGGGTTGATAAGGTAACAACACTATACTGTACTGTACATCATTTACCTTTACCAGGAGAGTAAAACATGATACCTGTGCTAGTCATGAAGAAGTGCTATGGAATGGATGTATAGCTGAAGTATTGTCTTTTTGTAAAGTGATGGAAATCTAGGCCAGGTTAAGGTAAAGAGAGTAATTTCAGTCACCAAGTTCTGAACTATTATTTACCAAGTACCCCATACCAGTAACAGTGCTGTAGGGTAGTTGTTGAATCAGGGCCAATGAAAATACAGGTTGGTCTGTAAATAACTCCATTAGAAACTCACTTGGTGGTAACAGTATTTTATGTACTGGAGATAGGTAAGTCTTCTGTTGTGGGCATGGGTGTGTCAGTGGGAACAGCAAATGAATAAATGATGCATGATTGATGTTGCTAATGCAAACTGAGTGATCCCACCAGCACATGAGAAATACCTGGTGGAGTAGAAGAGGAGCATTGGATATGGGCCACCCTGTATACATGGTCAAGTTTTTTTAATGAGATATATCTTTAAAAAAAAAAACAGTTTGTCCAGTCATTATTATCATTATTCTGTGTCCTTGTTGACCCACTTTTGCCAAAACATGATCACTTTTTCCTTGGATATATAGGAACATGTTTGTAGACTTTCATCAAAGTCTGCCCATTAGTGAATTCATACAGATAGAGAGATATACAGAAGAGAAAATTATATCCGCCATCTATAATTTCGTTTCGTTTTTGAAGGCTCCAACATGCTTTCATGCATCGGCCTTGGTCACCTAATGGTGGCATTCCATGCTGCTCGTTCTCTGGCGGCTTCCCTATTTAGTCCCTTAACCCTGATGTCATACTCGATGACCTCATCCCGGGTCTTTTTCGGTCAGCCTCTTGCTACTCTACCCTTTACATTAACACTTCTCACTTTCTGCACTCAGTTGTCATCCTCCATCCTTTCCACATGCCCTAACCATCTGAATCTACCCCTCATCACAACACCAATACACTCCAGCCCCATCCTACCCCTCAACTCTCCCATTGTAAACCTAGTCCCCCCCAGGCCTCGTACTCATTGTTGAAGTGAAAAGTTTAGATAAAATACAGTAATGGTATTGCTGACTGAACACTTCATCTCTTCCTCAGTTGGCATATTTATCAGGATGATGATGGTAACATTAAAAAGAGGGAGCATTATAAGTTTCATACTTTTTTTTTTTTTTAAATAACCATTTGACTCAACACCTGGGATAAGTACAGTATTATTTTCACATTGGCTGATGTTAGGCTGATCAGTCAATGGCCTAAATCATTTACAGTATTGCACTTTACATGGCCTTTGGTATTTCATTAGTTTCAAGTCCAATTTGCAATTAATTACGTGGAAGAATATAAAGCAGTTAAGAAGGATTTCAGAAGTGGTGAACTCACTTGCATTCACTCTTCATCAGGCTTTTGATGCTTTCAGCTGCATCCATGCAACACTTGTGAAAAATACCTAAAGTTATAAAACCCTGGTTCTGTAAACTGGAAGGATGGGATGTTGTTGAGAGAAGAGCTGAACTAAATTGAAATATGGTACGTAGTTCCCACGATGTTGCCATACAGAGCTAACAGACTTGTGTAATCCAGTCTTTCATTTGCTTTCTTAAGCCTTAATGGAAGCATATATAGAGAGTTGTTTAAAAGGCGTATCATAAAGTGAGTGTAATATTTTGCTTCATTCTTGATTAAACCATGTTGTAATTTTTTTTCCCCCTAGCCCTTTGAGTTTGACAAGTGAGCAGTAATCCATAGAAAGTCTTGGCAAAGGTGAAAAGAATTGTATGGAGATAGAAAGAATACACAAAAAAAGGTGTGGAAGTGAATGAGTGAAGTGCACTAGTGGGATGAGTCTGCCGCACTGCACCGTACGCTGAAGGTACAGAACATGATGATACTGACCTATTGTTTCTGACACTCCCCCCTCATCAGAACACCACTAAAATTCCAGCATATGCAAGTAGATATCCATACCTCTTTGGCATGGGATTGAGGTATAAATATTTAAAATTTACAGTTCTTTATCGAATTCTTGCCTTAAATGATACCGCTTCAGTTGCTTGGTGATTCTGTACTTAGTCTTTCCATTGTTTCATCATTATTCTCTTACAGTCTTGTCTGCATTACTTTCATTGTTTGTTTTATTGCACATTGGAACTTCACCAGCACACTCAATGACTAGAACTCTCTTGTCCATTTCATCTGACTTGAGCTTTTTTGTTAGGTATTTTTTAACTATCTTTTCTGTATTGCTGATCAACCTTGGGACTTCACTTACATGTACTCCAAATAGATTAAGCATTATTGTCCAGTGTGGGGGTACATAGCGTAGAAATGGAAGTACTGTAGTTCATATCTGCAGCATTAATCCTTTGAATGGCAGATTTCCTTCAGCTAAGTAAAATCATATGGTGCCAGCCAGAATGACATGTGGCACTTTGTTTGTGACTACCCCTTCAGGGATTAAAGTGTCCGACTGTATTGATAGATTGATTGATAGGTAGACAAAACTAAGTGACACCATTGTGTTGTTGCTCATCTCCCCCCTCCCGTTATTTTTTTATTTTTTATATTTATTTTTTTTTTTTTTTACATAGGTATATAGTTTTACTTTAACCTTCAGATACTTGATGGTTAAGCACATACCATATGTAAGGATATGGTATAGCAGAGCCTTTGTCCTGCAGTGGACCAACAAACTGGCAATGATGATATCAGTATGAATATTAATAACTGAGTAAAATTGTTACAATAGGTTTGAGGTAAAGTGAGTTGTATAAAGCACAGTTGCCTGGTGTGTTGCACAGGTTGCGAGGTGTTATGCAGCATTGCACTATACTGCAAATGATGACTTGCTAAATTAAGAGTTTGTTGATCCAGTGAGGTGAAGAATGATATGATCAAGGGGGAAGTTAGGGAATATGATATAAATTCCTCAATCACGAGCTCAGATAGAAAGTCATATCTAGGCTGCCCCTCATCATCATCATCATCATCATCACCCTGAGTCAGTCCACTGCAGGACAGAGGCTTGCCCCATCTTTTTCCACTATTGGTTGCTAGCTTGTTCCACCCAGTCCCAACATATTTCATATTTTGTGAGTCATCTGTCCACCACCTGCTCCCATTCTATCTGTGTTGTCACTCATTTACCCTGGTTGTCCGTGTACTTTCCATACTACAATTGGGCTAATAGCGTTGTAGACTTTGTTGATCAGTGAATTTAAGAGTGAGGGGATCTTGAGGGAATTTGGTGTAAATTCCTCCCACACTGACTCCGATAGAAAGTCACATTGAGGCTGACTGAGGTATTTTTGCCGAGGTCATGTTGAGGCAAGGAGGAGTGACGTCAGAAAGGAGTTAGTTGTCTCCTGTGTTACTGTTATTGCCAGCCATATTGTTACGGTACTGTGCTTTAGGATTGTGGTATTCAGGGAAATTATTTTATTCATGTGGGAATTTTCTCATTTGATGTTTTAATGATGGGTGGATGATTGGATGGTAATTTTATTCATAAGGATTCTTTTATTCAGTGCTATTTAGTGTTCTTGTTCATTTGTGGAGCTTTTCTTGTTCCTGGACCAAAAATGGAAATGCCTGAACTGATTCATTTATGGTTATTAATTTTGTTCATTTGTGGATTTTCTCTTACTCCTCAACCAAAAATAAAAATACAGTACTTGAATTGTTAATACTTTTGCCACATGTGAGCTATCCTTTCTAAATAAGCAAAGAATTAACAGCTGTCTGAGGAAATGGAGGGCTAGGGTATAAATCACCAGTCTGTCTCAGAGATTAGAAATACATCCTGTGAGTGGTAGGCTTCCATATGCTGGTTGTACAAAGACAGTATATCTACTTCACACTTGGGCTTGGCCATTACTTTTTTTAACACATAATTAAAAAGAACGTACTATGAGGAGAGAAACATGCCATCTCTCTTATCCAAGAAATATTAGACGGCAGAAGAAACTGAGAAGTGCCTCTATCTATCTGTCTGTAGCTCATCGCCCTACTCCCTCATAGGGTGGCCACAGACAAAATGCCTCCAAGTCACTTTGTCACCCACCATTTGACTGCCCTCCCCCCAGCTCACTCCCCCCTTCCTCATATATTGTACCTCTCAACTCCATCCCTCCACCTCATCCTCGTTCTCCCCCTCCCCCTCCTGCCCTCCGCTTCACCTGCATACACCCTCTTAGTCATTCTTTCATTCTCCATTCTTTCCACATGTCCAAATGACCTCAGTGTATTTCTCCTAATTTTCTCAATCACATCCACATCATCCCCACAATGTTCTTTCACTTCTTCATTCGTCAGCCTGTCCCTCCATGTCACTCCACATGCTCCTCTCAATGTAAGAGGTGAAATATTAGGTGAGCTTTTGTCCTGAACTGTTCCTTGTGAAGTTTATGGTATGGTAATGTGATGATGTTTGCTTTTGCTACATTATCTTGCTTGTTCATGTTTAGATAAATTTGAAGATGTTCATGGTGCTTAATAAATTGACTGCATTAAGTACAAAATCAGGAAATAGTGTGCATACAGCATGTTATTATCATGCTAATGTTGGCAGAAAAGGTTGTGATACTTATTCAGTCAAGGACCAAAGTTTATTCAGTATTTTGCACCTTCTACTTATCGCTTTCATCAGCTGGCTAGTACTCTTATGCAGAGAGGAGCTTGGTTTGTTTCCCTGCCCTTCTTCTCACTTTCCTCTACAGGCTAATGCTGTTAAGCAGAGAAAGGCTTAGTATGTTTCCCTGCCCATATATGATTTTCTTTATGGTTCATCTGGAAGAGAAGCAACATGCCTGGCTTAAGTACAGTATGAAGCAAATGACTGGAATAGTAGGGAAACTTTTGCCCTTAATTGTACATTCTTGGATGCTGGTTGTTACTTCTGCATTTGTGTTACTCTTATTTCCTGTGTTTTCCCCACTCCATTCATTGTAGTGGGTTATAGTTGGTTTTCATCTTATGGCATTAGGCCACTCCAATTACTGTACTGAAATACTTCGTTGTGACTGCTTTAAGTTTGATGAGCCTTAATTATGAGGTAGGAAGGAATCTCCTGTTACTAATATTAACCCTCCAATCGGACTGCAGGTGGAAATAAACTGAAATAAAAGGGGTTTGAGAACTTTTTCAGGTTAAAGAAAATGCACTGTAGTTATGATAACATTGCTGTTCATGACTACTGCTGTTGTGAAGGAAGGAGATGTCCTTATCACCAACAACACCAATGTAGGTGTGATTGCCCAGACACAAGGCTTGGTTATCTGTATACTGATTAGTGAAGCTTATCAGGAACTGGCCTGGTTTACAGCGGTCTGATCTTCCTTTATGTAGATGAATGCTACTGTTTTCATGGACTGTGTATTATTATTATTATTACATTATTATTACACTTATTGTGAGTAGTAGTAGTAGTACTGGTAGTGGTAGTAGAAGTAGGAACCCTAAGGTCAGCAGGACTTGAATTAAGTGGACTGCTGGACCAGTTGTAAGGAAAAGGTTGTAATATTTTGTAGTTTAACCCAACTTCTAATAAGGATAGCCCATATTTGAATTCAGGTGAGCAGAAAACCTCTTAAGCATCCATTACTGTACTCTGTTCAACTTTACTTGACTGAAATTTATGTCCTTTTGCAGCTTGTTTCTCAGCTCAGTGGCAGGAAAAGACAGACTATCTCATTATCCTTTCCATTGCACTTCTTTGTGACAAGCATTGAAATCGAGTGTTAATTGGTACAACTCTCCGAAGATGGGTAGATGGCAGTTTTAGGCCAAGTAAAAATATAAAACCTACTGTACCACCTATTTGGTGAGTTGCTTGTACAACTCTCCTGCTCTCAAGGCATGACATTCCTCGGTTGCATGAGAGTCACAAGGTTGTTGGGGTCGGTACGGTAAGCCCTAGTTATCATTTGTCTTTTTTGTATGTCCTAGTTTGCCTTTTTTTTTTTATATCCTATGATGCCAGTCACATGCTATGGAGAGGATGTACAGTACAGTATAGCCATAGCATCGTCTTTCAGCCACTGAGCTGCTTGAAGTGTGCTGCACAAGGAGGAAAATTATGGCCAAGTTGAGAAAAAAGAATTGTAGTTTTTGCATTATGTACAGCTCCAGATACAAATGTAAATAAAGTTATGTCATTTGGGGGCACATCCCAGCCATATAGTGATGACTTATTGTAAGAAGTTTTGCTGTGTGGAATTTCCTGTGTGGGGGTTACTGGAGTGTTGTGTAGTGCCATGGTTGTTGTTTAATTCCATGCTCTGTTTACCAGTATGATATCATGCATGTTTTCTAATCATAAACACATAATGTAAAGTGTTGGGTGTTAAAACAGTATGAGGAAGAAACAAATGGCATGTAAAGTGAATTAATAACATGTTATACAAGGAAGAAAGAATATGGACAGAAACAAAATACAAAAATTACTGAACACAGAGAGAGAGAGAGAGAGAGAGAGAGAGAGAGAGAGAGAGAGAGGTAGTTTAATGTACTAGATGATACATGCATGTAAAAAAAAAAAAAGTTTGCTCAAACTGATGATTTGGTCATTGACCAGGTTTGGAAGTTATATAGGGTGACAGGATGGGTGTCATAATGGTACTGTGTGTGTGTGTGTGTGTGTGTGTGTGTGTGTGTGTGTGTGTGTGTGTGTGTGTGTGTGTATTTACCTAATTGTATTTACCTAATTGTGATATACAGGAAATGAGCTACGCTCGTGGGGTCCCGTCTCTGTTTCTCAATAAGTCAAATTTAGCTGTGTGTGTGTGTGTGTGTGTGTGTGTGTGTGTGTGTGTGTGTGTGTTCCCTGTTAGTGTTTTTTTTTAAAGTGAATGCATGTCAGTTTCCTGTTCTTGTATTTTAAGAACATTAGAATAGTATGCATCTGTCTTCCATCCAGTTTAATTATGACCTATTGCTGTGTGATTTTAAGCAGGAACAGTCAGTGTGGTCAGTTCAGAGCAGTAGCCTTTGAAAAGTTTTTACTGGAGAAGCCATGTGAGGGGCCAAGTGGCCACAGTCCACAATTTTCGCATCTCTTTGAACCTGGAAAATTTAAGTGAGTTTCACATGATGTAAAGTGTAAAAAAAACAGGATTAAGAGGTTATTGGAGTTTTTGTTTTAGGTACATGGAGGAATGGGGAAGCTGGTGTTAAGAGAGAGTGAGATGTGTGGATGTGTGTGGCAAGGAGTATGAGTCATGGTGTGGGAAGTCATGCATGAGCTGAACACACACACACACACACACACACACACACACACACACACACACACACACACACACACACACACACACACACATTCACAATACACACACACACACACACACACACACACACACGGTACAGTACATACAACACATGGGGCCTTCCTTTGTTGATGTAGATGTATAGGAGGTTGTTGATCTGATGGGGAGACTAATGAAAATCATGATCTGATGGGCTGATGTTTTGAGGACTTGATAGTGATGAATGTTTTTATGATGGTGATGTTATGATTTATTGATTGGATACTGATGGCATGGTGATGTTTGTGCTGGTGGTTGTGGCAAAGTAGGTGTGATTGCATGATGTTCTGAGGAATTGATAATGTGATGAATGTTGAGAATATTGATATGATAGTGTGTTATGATTTGTTAATACTGTATAATAATGTTAATTTGATTGATGTTTTGAGGTGCTGGTGATCAGGTACTTTATCTAATGGGGTATGATAAATTTGTGTAAAGCCAAGTTCTCCTTATTAGTGAATGAGTGATGTGGTGATAATTATGAGTACTGGTGGCTTGTGATGAGATTAATGATCATTGGTGGGATGGTGTTAAGTGATATGGTGGTGATGTGTAGCAGTGATAAGGTGGCGATGTAATAGGCCATAATAGCGAGATGAGTTGGTTCATAATAGCAAGATATTCTGATAAGGAAGGTTTGAATTCAGATTTATGGTGTGAATTGCAGTTAATCTCCATACTTATTCATATACAGTATGTAATACTTGAGTAGTGCATTACTGGTACAGTTTACTGTTACCATTTTTAAATGTTGACCTACCGGTACTTTATTTAACTCACAGAATTTGAGAGAGTCCTTGTAGTTGACACTTGTTGCTACCAGACGATTTTATTCATCTTATGAAAGATGTGTCATATAGACGGTGTTAATGAGGCTTTATGTAACCCCTTCAGCCTTTAAATTCTATCATAAGCTGAATAAAATAGCCAGAAGATAACAAGAATATATTGAAGGCAAACATGGGCTCAGTGGGTTTGTTGCCAGGATATGATTATAGTCTCGTATAATTACTGTATTGCTCTTATTTAGCCTGTAGGTTCCTTTTGATACACTTGGGTATGTTGTTCGGGTTAACACCATATTATTTTGGTTAGTTCAGAAGAATCCTTGCAGTCAGAGGGTAAAAAATATAGCTCTGGTAACCAGTCTCCTGCTGTTGATGCACATAAGAACTTTATTTATGCTAACTCAGGGTGATTTTCCCCCATAATTGTATTCATCATCATGACCTTTCTTTGCAGCTGAGGATGAAGTGAGGCACAGGTCCAGAAAGCTTGGGTAGAATACTTGATTTTGTTCACTTTGAGTAAACACTAGCTGTCAGAGGATTTATGTACATTACACTGGAAGCTACCCTATGCTTGTGCTTTTTCAGGAATGTATCATCTCTGGGATGTTGTCAGTGTCAGGGAAGAAGGTGCTGCACATGGACCACAACCGGTATTATGGTGGTGAGAGTGCTTCCATCACCCCTCTGGAGGACCTCTTCACCAAGTTCAGTCTACCCCCACCAGAGGAGGCTTATGGCCGCACCAGGTCAGGTTTACACAAGGTCGTATCGTAAGCACTCCCCACTTTAATGTCCAGGATGTATACATGCAGAATGCCACTTTAAGTGAAGCAGCTTAAAGTGATATACAGCACATGCGTTTGGTTGTGGAATTAAAAGCACAGAAGATACAATGATTCCATATCAGCTTTACAGGGAATAATGAATACAAATACAATATATATTAAAGGAACAGAGAGTTGACTCATTGGCAATGTAGCAAATTGCCTTAAAGTAAGGTGTAGTATGGTGACTTAAAAGAGGTGTACTTACTACATATGGTGTATGCTATTGTTTAACATATTGTAACTATGGTAAAAAAAAAATTCTCCATGATCATAAACATGACCTTTTTATGTAA
The DNA here is from genome assembly GCA_018397915.1 of Birgus latro. Classification (NCBI taxonomy): domain Eukaryota; kingdom Metazoa; phylum Arthropoda; class Malacostraca; order Decapoda; family Coenobitidae; genus Birgus; species Birgus latro. The sequence goes on along the minus strand of JAGKTI010006275.1, from coordinate 22,559 downwards.
GCCTCCAGGCATACCAGCTTATCTGGATTTAACATGCCCTATTTCTGCTGTCATTTGAATTGTAAGAGAAATACTGTAAGTTTTTTTCAGGTTATTAGTACTGGTATTGAATCTGCAAGATTATTTCACATTACAGTTGATTATGATAGAGCAGATACTCTGTGCATGTATAGTCAAATAACTGATGTTATTGTGATGGTCTGTAGGTTGGTAGTCGTTTCGTTTTGAAGGCTGCAACATGCTTGCATGCGTCGGCCTTTTTGGATTGGAGCGTGTAGCATTTTATGACCGGATGCCCTTCCTGATGTCTACCAATGACCCTTGGGTGGATTCGATCCTCCGACCCTACGGCGAGAGCGGAGCGCTTTAACCCACTGAGCCACGGCTATTATTATTTCTTATTTATTTTTTTAAATACTGGGTTATGGTCACAAATTATAATGTAAATTATTTGTGTGAGAAATCCGCTGTTAGCTGATTTAAAGTGGACTAGAGCAAGTGTATATTGCCTTACTATACTAGACTGGTTCTTCTCTGTATGGTGTAATTGTGGAATTTGTCTATGATTTTTGGTGAGTCATTCTTGTGCAGAGAAAGCCTCATCACTCACTTTGCTGTTGTCTCTCTCCCTCCCACCTTCTCTGCTTTCATATAAAAAGAGGTGTTGAACCATAGCACGTGATCACGGACAGAAGTCTGGGAGGAAATAGAAATAACCTTCCCTTGCCATGCACTGCTAGTTTTTATTCATGGCGAGCTGAGCTGTAGCAGTAATAAAGCCAAAACCCGTGGCTTTATAGATATTAATCAATACGTTGAACCATAGATGCATTAGCAATATGCAGTGATAGGAAAATTAAATTATTGTACAGATGCCTTCATGAGAAACTTTCCCCAGCCTGTCACCTCACTGGACCTGTAACACATGTCACCTTTCTGACAACGGTGAAGTTAAACATTGACATATACTGATAGTGAATATTGTGTACAGTGATGAATCCAAGTACAGGTAGTTAATATGATGATGGAAATGTTTATCTGCAACAGCAGATAATTTAATTAAGTGCCTGGTTACTAAAAGGATAATGAAGCATTCTGTGCTGGCTCAGTTAATCTGACACAACCCAGCCTTTACCAGATTTACACAGGTCCCTCCCACACTTAAAATATGGTCATAGAAAAAATAAACCAAGAAAGTAAATACTGTAAAAACATGCTTGGCTTCCAGCTTTGTTCATGGGTTAAAAAAAAAAAAAAATAAGAATTACATTAGAACCTGCTTGACTTCATGCATTTTTCATATCATTGGAGCCACATTCCTTCACACAGGGACTGGAATGTGGACCTGATTCCCAAGTTCCTGATGGCTAATGGACAGCTGGTGAAACTGCTGATCCACACAGGTGTCACCCGCTACCTGGAGTTTAAGTCCATTGAGGGCAGCTATGTTTTCAAGGGTAACAAGATCTCCAAGGTGCCCGCTGATGAGAAGGAGGCTCTGACATCAGGTACAATGAGTTTAGTCTAGGCTAATAAAGGGTAATTGGGAATACAGTACCAGGGTAATACAGATTATTGCAGTTTCTTGGTACTAATGCCAAAATATGTGTCCTTTATTCCACCCTACTCCATCCTTAGGTGGGAAAAAGTCCAGGATGATCATGATGATACATAGAAATATATTTATATTTTGTTTTATAGTATATATATATTTTTTTCTTTGGCTTGGTAATGGCCTAATATCACCATGTATTTGTATTTGTGTTTGTATGTATGTATTATAATAACCACCTTACACACATCTTGCATCAGTGGTCCAAATGCACAGTAGTTAAAACTGAAAAATTCCAATATTTTGTTGATTTTAATGACACTGCTTTGTTATTGTGGAGTATAATGAGGGCAGGGTTCAGATGAAGTAATTATTATTGTTGTCATTGTTTCAAGCTTCATCTTGGTTACACGGATCGCCGGCCAATTTGTAGTATTGTTTCCGATATCACATTTCTTTTTTACTGGGCTGCCTTAACCCTTTCAGTATGTGACGTCTAATTCACTGTGTTTTTGCTCCCTTTAGATGAGTTTATTCGGCTTAGAAATGACTTTTCAGATGGAGGTTTTGATACGACATACATTAATCTTATCTTTACCTGGAGACTCTCAGTAAACTGAATTAAATCATCTGGTGGTAGTAAGATGTAAGTTACAAAAGACATAATCATAGTGAAGGGAATAAAATCTGATGTTAGCCAAAATGGAGGGTAAAGTAGATGTAGTTTGGTCATTTTTACATGATAACCAAGTCATTCCCACATTCTGAGCATGAAGTAGTGGTTGCCGTTAGTTTGATTGGCCATCATTAAAAGATGGGAATGAATCTCTTTGGTCACTAGTTAAATTGTGATTAGCCCTAGTTAAAAGATAGGAATGAATCTTCCTGGTTACTAGTTAAATTGACATTTGGCCATCAACCAAGATCAGAGGGGTCGGCAATATTTTGTCAGGTATGAGTAAAACCACTCTATTAAACAGCCCTAGTGTTAACCCTGCTGCTGCTTCTCCTGCAGATCTGATGGGAATGTTTGAGAAGCGACGGTTCAAGAACTTCTTGGTGTTTGCGCAGGACTACCGTGACGACGACCCCAACACATGGAAGGCCATCCCAGGCTTTGACCCCAAGACCACTACAATGAGCACTGTATTTGCGCATTACAACCTTGACAAGAACACCATCGACTTCACGGGACATGCCCTGGCTCTATACAGGTCAGCATACACACACACACACAGGCAGGATTTTTTTTTTTTCCCCCAATAACCTGTGAAGTATCTTATTCATGGTTTATAGATCTCCCCACCTCTTGTGAATGTGGGAAATTGACTGACATTGGCAACAGTGATGATGATGATGATAATTCTTGACATTACAGGGATGACGACTACTTGAACAAACCAGCGGGTGACACGCTCAAAAGGATCAAGCTGTACAGTGACTCCCTGGCACGTTATGGCAAGTCACCCTACCTCTACCCTCTCTATGGCCTTGGGGAACTGCCTCAGGGCTTTGCTAGGTCAGTCTTACAGTGTTCCTCTTCCTTATAGAACTTACGGCTGTATGCTTAACCCTTCAGTTCAGTAACATACTTTTTTCATCTTTCTACTACCAGGCAGTTTCATTCAGCTTTGGACTTGTCAAATTGGGGAGGTTAGATTTGCTGTTCATTACTCCCTCCACTACTAGAATTTTCCACAAAGTTTAATAAAATCATTAGGTAGTAAGATTCAGTTCTAAAAGGTCATTGGATTGAAGGAATTAAAACTTGTACAAATTGTGAAGGGGAAGGCAGATTTGTAATTTCTGAGACATAACTGGAATGTGTATGGTTATTAGTGATCATCCTGCATCCCACATTATTGACTGCAGTAAGGAGTGGCCAGACAGATTGTATCATACTCACATGCTCTGGAAATTAAAGTATAAAACTTGGGGTTTGTTTTCCCCTGTGATGAAACTTCAAGCACAAGGCAGTTAATTCATATGTAATGAACTTGCAGTGAATGCTGCAATTTACAGACAAAGGAGAGACCACAAGCAGACTTGATAGAATAACAGATGCTTTTTATTTCTCCTCTGTTGGCAGTGATTTATAAGTGAGGAGTTATTGATCACTGATAACACACTTTACACTCCTCACAGAATGACTTAGAAATTTTTGCTCTCATGTTTTTGCCATCTCATATCATAGTACAGTATAAGTAGGTAATTTTTACTATTCCTAGCATGTGTGTGATTGAAAACGTGCTGTCCTCTTTTATTACTTTCATTTGACCTCATGGCTCATCATTTACCACTGTCATTTGTCTCATATGAAGCATTCACTTAAGAAATGGTAAGCTTTCAAAAGCCACACTTTTAGATAGATTGGGGTGCTCACCATCCGCTAACTTGAAGTAGTGCTTCTCTTGGGTGGCTGCCCTTTCCTCTCTTCCTTCCTTCTTTTCATCCTTCCTCATATGTCCTTTCCTTTTGTCTTTCCTTTTCCGTCTGTCTGTGGGTGACTCTAAACTGAGTGACAAGTCAGATGATTTCCTGTACACCAGGAAACCATTTACTATGCTGGGTAGTAACCATATAACAAGACTATGGCGCCTGGTGGTTTAGTGGATAATAAGGTGCTCCAACTGGATTGAGCCTGTGTCTGTTTATATCCAAGGGGTGGTTGGGGTTTATTGCTAATGTAATGCCACTCAGGGATGAGTGAGGTTTGTCACTTTTGTTTTAAATATCAGGACTGACTTGCTTAGCCCCAGACTCCTACATTTCTCATGGGGCAGCACAGGATTAGATGTTGATGATGATGAGTTTTAAATGGTTGTCTTAGGGAATAATGAAGATAGAATACATGTGTGTTCCCTGCAGGTCGTGAAAACTTAGTTAAAGGGTGGAAATTACGACTAGATACCTCCCTTCCCGTAGTGGCAGATGGGGTTTTGTTTAATATTCAGAACAGAATAAAAAAGGCAAAAGGATTAGTTAGTAAGTTCAGGTTTTGAAGATACATAGCTGAACACAAATAAATAACATCAGCCTGCTTTCTAGTGATTGTGGATATCTACTGAAAGTCACTAGATCCCACTAACACGCTAAATGCTTATGATTATTTGATACCATTCTCCATCCTCCCATGTGTAATGTATCTGTCAAGCAGTGAACCCAAGGACCTCCGTCCAGGTTCTAGCTTTGAAAAACTGGGCAGCTGAAATGATTGTATCCCTAGCTCACCAGTCAGCATCATTGTGAATAAAACACATAACTCATTACATAGATTCATTTGACTTGTATGAAAGATTTGAGAGAACATCCAGTGTTGTTATGGAATACATGCAGTTCAGTGATTTCTGGACAGGATGTTTCATTCCTATACCTCTGTACTGTTACATTTCAGCAAGTGTTGTGTATAATTTAGATGCTGTGCTCTCAGGAGAGTAATTGATCAAGAGAGAGAGTTTCAGAAGCATCACTGTGAAGTCTTTGATACCATCTTGTTTGTCCTGAAGAATTTTAGCCGGTACTAATAGTTACTTGTATACTTACAGTTATTGTGAATATTTAAACTTAGAAATAAGGTTTCATTAGTGTGGAAAAATATATTAGTGTGGAAAAATAGATGACCTGAACAACTTTTAATATGCCTATAAATTGGTCAGGTTTATAACTGTCTTCACACAAATTAATTGATGAACCTCTTCAGTCTGCGTCATTTGCTTGTTTTTAAACTTGGAATTGGTAGGTGGAGGCACTCACCATCCATTCACTTGATGTAGTGCTGCTATGGGTGTCTGCCCTTTTCCTCTCTCCCATCCCTCCTCTTATGTCTTTCTTTCCATTCACTTGATGTAGTGCTGCTATGGGTGTCTGCCCTTTTCCTCTCTTCCATCCCTCCTCTTCTGTCTTTCTTTCCTTCATTCTTTTCTTTTCCTTCTGCATATGGGTGACTTTACACTCCCTCATCTGTCTTTCTTTTCTTCACTCTTTCTCTTCCTTCTGCCTGTGGGTGACTCTACACTGAGTGACAAGCCAAATGGTCTCCTGTACACCAGGAAACTATTTACTATGCTGGGTGGTAACCATATAACCAAATTATGGTGCCTGGTGGTTTAGTGAGTAATTAAGGCTCTCCAATCAGATTGAGCCTGTGTAGGTTTATCTCCAAGGGGTGGTTGGGGTTTATTGCTCACGTAATGCCACTCAGGGATGAGTGAGGGTAGTCACTCTCATCTTAAATGTCAGGACCAACTTGCCTAGCCCCGGGCTTCTATACTCTTCGTGGGGCAACATAGGATTGGATGATGGATTGATGGATTTTTTTTTTTTTTTTTTAATGCAAGGAAGAAGGAACCAAAGGCCATGGGCCCGCAAACTATTCCTTCCAAGAAAAAACAAAAACAATACACAACAATACTTGGAATTAGTAAAGAAACTAAAATTCCGATTGGTCTGTGGCATGCAAAGGCATATTGTTTTCATGTACCACCAGGTTGTCTGCTATCTATGGAGGCACATACATGCTGGACAAGCCCATAGATGAGATTGTGCTGGAGAATGGCAAGGTGGCAGGAGTGCGTTCAGGTGCAGAAACAGCCAAGTGCAAACAGGTGTACTGTGACCCATCTTATGTACCAGACAGAGTAGAGAAGGTGAGAGACTTGCTGTTGTATAAGCCCCTCAGTTTCATGTTTCATTTTTGTATGAAGATTACAGTGGTATATGACTTGGCCAGGTAGTGTGTTTTTCACACAACACAAGCATTGGTAGTTTGTTTCTATTATCAGAAACTTGTCTTTTGTGTCATTGCATTGGTTGCATGTAATGTCAGGCAGTCAAAATGTACATGCAGAGGGAAGGATGAGTTTCCATAACTATTTCATCGTAATTTTGTGAAGAATGTTGCCCTGCCATTAAGTGTATAATTATGTTCATTGTGTATGTGTGCATACATGCATGTTTGACAGAGAAAGAAAGAGAATATCTATTGTGGAGAGTATAAATATGGAAGAGGTTTCATAAGTACCTTGGGAAAGATGTCAGGTTAGGTTGTGTGTGAGATGTATGGTCTGGGAGACTGGGTAGGCAAATGACTTAAGGTTGTGACACGTCAGTGCCATCAGGTGCGAGAATGTATGCGTGTCAATGTGGTCAGTGATCTGTAAATGTAAGTGTAAACTGTTGTATTTTGGTATGTTGCAAGGGACAACATTAGGATTGGCTTCATCAGATAGGTCTATGTAGTGAAATTTTTTTGGACTATCAGATGGAGCCAGGATTTTGAGGGCTTGGATGATGAGTGAATGGAAGCATGGCCCATTGAATTGGGCAAACTTTAGCTGTCTGGGCATTGATAGGGCAGGGTGGGAAAGGGGGTCCAGATGATGATGGTGGTGGTGGTGGTGGTGGTGATGCAAGTGTGAGTATTATTACTTGTTTCAATTTCGTTGTCAGGTTGGGCAGGTAGTGCGTGCCATCTGCCTCATGGATCACCCCATCTGCAACACCAAGGACGCTCTTTCAACACAGATCATCATCCCACAGAAGCAGGTTAATAGGAATTCCGGTAAGTCATGCACTGGTTGAGATAAAAATTACAGCTAAATTATGTGCAGTGTTTTGTTGCAGCCTCCCTGGGTTTCAGTCTGAGATAGAGTGCCTAGTAAGCCTCCCTGGGTTTCAGTCTGAGATAGAGTGCCTAGTAAGCTAATTCCAGTTATTGTAGTGTAGTTGTGTGGTAAAACAGTGAATGTGGGATTAGGATATATAACAAAGTAATACAGGCCACTGATGACTACATTTTTAACATGTGAAAAACAGTTGTCATGTTGTGCTCAGTTGTGCTGACTTCTCGTTTCATCTTTTAGGTAATAAAGCCTCAGAGGATTTGGAAATTAGCTACATAGAGTGACAAACTCTGAAAAGATTACCATCACAGTACTAATCATTTCCTCCTCATCCTGCTGAGCCAGTGTCCTCAGCAGTAACAACTGTTTACAATTCACCTTAACTGGAAACATAGCAAGAAGTGTGCCTTGTATGTCAAGTTTTAGCACGGTCAGTGACCTCATTCCTCCTCCTCGCTGTACAGATCTCTAGTGAGGCTGGGGGGTAGAATAGCTGGCAGGATAATAGTGGTGTACTTTACCAGCATAATTTTATCCCCATATCCCATAATTTTCCATGGGGGAAATCTGATGCTAGAAAAGGAAAGATGCCAATGTAGCTGTCAGCAGAATACCAAAAGAACTGGGTTGTGAATTCCTTCTGTCAGAATTCAAGCCTTCAGAATTGCCTGCTTCATGCCACAGGTTAGGTATTTTCCCTGGTGTTACTCTATAATTTCTAATACTTTTTTGCCAAATAAATCAGTAGCAGATATACTCCTAAAGAGTATATAATGGTGGCTGTGTCCTTTATCAGATATCTACGTGTCACTGGTGTCATACACACACCAGGTAGCAGCTAAAGGGTGGTTTATAGCCATGGTCAGCACCACTGTGGAGACAGACAACCCTGAGGCTGAGATTGCCCCAGGACTCAACCTCCTTGGGCCCATCAAACAGAAGTAAGTGATCAGTACTTGGCTGCATTACACTGAAGTGCATAAGTCTCTCATTTGTGTGTGTTCTTTTGGGATTCTTGTCAGTATTACTGGTGTGGTAGCATTGAAATAAAATCTTAGAAAGTTGGATTTTTTTCGTAGTACTGTACCAATGAACAGAATGTACAGTAGTCTGCCCTTAGTGATATACATGGCTCTTTTTTTTTTTTTTTTTTTTTTTTTTACCAGTAGGTGTTTAGTTGCTGAATAACTTTTGTAATTTTGAACCAGAAATTTATACAATCAGTAAATAAATAGCTAAGTAAGATAATTTTTATCTGAAATTAAAAATGGTACTAGACAGTCATTTTTGCCTTGCAACTGTAGAGTATGGGACGTAAATTTATCGACAGACAATAATGGTGGAGAAAGAAAGAATAGTGACTAAGTCTGCCTTATTTATGCATTATCACACTCAGACTGTATAATAAGACTATAATCCCTAGCTGAGTACTCAGTGTTTTACTGTAGTATATCATGGCTCGACTATTCTTAAGAGGTGGTGAGGCTTAGATATCTCTGTCCTCAGCCATCTGTTATTTGCCCTTCAGTTGTGACCCGATTATATGTCTTGATAGACCATGATAATCATCCTTCCCACCTGAAGATGGGGTGTGATAGGAACCAGAAAAAGGGAAAGTACAAAACTGGGAGAACTGTGAGCTGCATGTTGGTATAGGACGTGCATTATAACCCTTACGCAGGTTTTGCCTAGTGTATATAGGCTAATGCTTAGTTAGGAATGCTGATGCAGTGTGTGGTGTGGCAAGAGTAACAACAAAGAGGAAAGATATGGCCTGGTGGGATGAAGAGGTTAAGAGAGCAGTGGAGGAAATGAAAAAGTGGCTACATTGGATACAGGACATGGGTTCAGTTGAAATAAGAACTGAACATATTGAGAGCAAGAAGCACGTAAGGAGACTAGTGAAGAGGAAAAAGGAAGAGGTAAGTGATATTGTAGGAAGAAAAATGAATGCAAATTACTCTGAAAAAGGAAGTTATTCTGGAAAGGTGTGTGGAAATGTAGAAGAGGCAGTGGAAAGAAGTGTGAAAATGTGAAGGATGTATGTGGTTGATTTTAACCCATGGGGATGAAGCAAGGACCAGATGGAAAGAATATTTTGAAAGTCTTATCAATGAGAATGGTGAGCTACTATTAACATGGTTGGTTTGGGGGGTGTACAGAGAAGGAATGGTGTGCCAGGAAACATTACACTTGCAAAGGCGAAGAATGCTGTGAAGTGGGTGAAAAATGGGAAAGCAGCTGGGGTTGATGGTGTATGCTGAGATTATTAAATGTAGTGGAGAGAATGGAATGAAGTACTTGTTGGAGATACGTAAGAAAGCATGGATGAGTAAAAGTGTGCCAGTAGAGTGGAAAAGTAATTGTACCCCTGTACAAAAATAAAGGTGAGCGAATTGAGTGTAAGAATTATCATGACATAAGTTTATTGAGTGTGGTAGGGAAGGTATATGGAAGAATTTTTATAAAGTAAGAGGGATATCAGATGTCTTGGTGAGAGATGAACATGGTGGCTTTAGGAGTGGCAGAGGATGTGTGGATCAAATATTTGCAGTGAGACAGACAGTGGAGAAGGCTTGTGAGAAGGGTTATAAGGTGTGTATGGCATTTATGGATCTGGTAAAAGCATATGACAAAGTAGACTGAGAAGGATTGTGGACAGTTTTGCACATGTATGATGTAGATGGTAAGCTACTAGGTGCCATCAAGAGTTTTTATGATGGTAGTGAGGCATGTGTAAGGGTAAATGGGCATCTAAGTGAATGGTTCACAATCATTGTGGGCATGCAGCAAGGTTGTGTGATGTCCCCATGGTTGTTCAATATATACAGTATGTATGGATGGGGTGTTGAGTGAAGTAAAAACTTGAGTAATGGATAGCAGGATGGCGTTGGTAACGAATGACGCTGGCTGGAGTATCTCAGATTTGTTTTATGCTGATGATACAGTGCTACTTGCAAATACTGGACAAGAGCTTGGTAGAATAATGCAGAGTTTTGTAGATGTGTGTGAGCATCATGCCTTGAGAATAAATGTAGAAAAGAGTAACGTGACTTCCAGTGCGATGTTACAGTGAATGGAGAGAGACTGGAATTATTGAGAGTTCAAATACTGTACCTGGGTACAGTGATAGAAAAGAGAGGAAAATGTGCAATAGAAGTGGAAAGTAGAGTGACACTAGGAAGGAAAGTAGCAAAGTAGCTGGTGCTATGAAGGCATTGATAGGAAACAGAGGCTTGAGTGTTGCAGCTGTTCGAGGCATATATAAAGGAGCATTAGTGGGACTGCTGATGAATGTATGTGGAGTACAGAGTGGATAGGATATGGAATAATGTGATTCACGAAATATGCAGAGTGAGGAAGTCTGTGGACACCAGAATTGAAGAGAGTGTACTGAGATGGTATGGTCATGTGGAGAGAATGGATGACAATAGAGTGGTGAAAAGGGTATATCTGAGTGAATTTGAAGGAGGGAGGAGATGAGGTAGGCCAAGAAGAAGGTGGATGGTTGTGGTGGATGAGTGTTTGAGGAAGAGAGGTATGGATGTTGGCGAGGCAAAGGGACTGACGAGATTGAGCTGGCTGGATGAATTTTGTACGGAGAAGTTCATGACCAGGGATTTAGC
>JAGKTI010006275.1:0-11340 GCA_018397915.1 Birgus latro | reverse complement strand
CTTGAATGATGAGTGAATGGAAGTGTGGCCCATTGAATTGGGCAGGCTTTGGCTGTCTGGTTGTTGCTACTCGTCACCCCGCCCCAGGATGGGAAAGGAGGTCCAGATGATGATGATTATAATGATGATGATGGTCTAACTCTTTGGCACTCAGGTTTGTGACAGTGTCTCCAATCTACAAACCCCTGGATGATGGTACCGAAAACCAGATCTTCATTTCTGAATCCTACGATGCCACCTCGCACTTTGAGACCACCTGTTTGGACGTGCTTTCAATCTACCGCCGAGGGACCGGTGAGGACTTCGACTTCAGCAAGGTGAAGCACAACCTGGGAGAAGAGGACATGTAGAGTAGTCGGCCCGCACTGTGATCGGCTGGTGCTCTGCTGAGGTTGTGCCGCCGCGGACCCTCGCTCTCTCTCTCTCGCTCCACCCGCTGCCTCCCTCCCAGAGTCTGTTTACCGGCCGCCGCAGGACCCCCACAGTGGCTTGTATTCTCAATGGCCCGGAAACTTTTGCAGCACGTCTTTTGTTGTATTTTGCTTGGTACACCTTAACTCGTTGGGCTTGAGAATGTCTTTTTTGTTTTATTATTGCCATTTCCTGATTTTATTCAAGTTTGTGTTGGATTTTGAAGCTGGAAGGGGTTTATTGCTCACATAATGCTACTCAGGGATGAGTGAGGCTGGTCACTCTGATGTTGAATGTCAGGACCAACTTGCCTCGCCCCGGGCTCCTATGCTCCTCATGGGGTAACACAGGATTAGGTGGTGATGATAAACCTTTTCAGTCCAAGAGGTCTTTCCAGGTTGAATAGAATTGTCGGGTAGCAGTAAGAAGAAACCAAAAAAGGTGTCACCCATATTCAAGGCATTAATATCCTTGTGTTACCGATGCAGACTATGCTGATATCAGAAGGGTATAAATAACGTATGTAAGACAAATAAAAAGGTGTAGCAAACAAAATAAATCTCGTATGAAGAAGTTCCATGAAGCCACCTGTGCCACCAAGAATATGATCCAGTGTGTGAAACTGAGCTAATGGAGCTGATCCCTCAAGTCTTTTTACTTTCTGAAAATCCCCTACATCAGTTTTATTTTTTTTTTTTATCCCCCCCTCCCCCCCGTCGTTGTGTTTATACCAAAGTCAAGTTGTAATGGATTATTTGATTGATAGATATAATTTTTTATTGCTGTAACTAAAGAATTTGTAATTAATGTTGTGAATAATTATGCAGTGGCATGTAGAGAAACTTACCTAGTGATTTTGACAAGTTTTCTGAGGCTGCTTTGATAACTGTTAGCTCACTGCTTGTTGTTCCCTGGGCGGGGGAAGCTCTGCGTGGGTGCATGATGACGTCTGTCTCATTGCACGTAGCAGACCACACCAAGGCCCGCGTTCTCGTCGGTCAGGGAGGATTACTGGCACCACAGCCTTACGAATTTGTTTTTGGTTATGGTGTGTTTTTATTCTTATGTATGTTATTTATGCAGTTTATGTCAGAATTTGAAGGTATAAATAGCCTAAGGTAATACGGAGATGTGACTTTAAAATAAATTGCAAGGAATTACATGCTAGGGAGCTGCTGAACCATCCAGAGGCTTTCTAACACATCTTCCATTGCTATATTGCATGCTACATCTTCCTGTACTCTTTTGTGTTTAAATCTTTTTAACATTGGCATGAATTGCATACATTGCATACAAGAGCTTATTGACATGCCACATGCAGAGGTAAAGTGGTACGGAAGAGGTTCCAGAAAGTCTCTCTAACCGATGAGAATGCGGCCCCAAGCGGCATTTAAGAGTATCCTTGTTGATGATGTTGGTAACCTGTAGTGCTGATCTTATCGAGAAAATGGCAGCCAGTGTGGAGAGAGGATAGTTATAATAGGAGGAAAATATGATGAAGCAGGCAGTCATTTTATAAAGGGTTTATATATGGCATTGAAATACTAAAGTATAAAACCTAGTTTGTATGTGACGTTGACCTTGTGTTATCACATTCCTCAGTCTCGACCTTATGTATGCATGTTTCTCCTGTGTAGGCATATCATCAACGTACCTCCACCCCCACGTAGGCAGAGGTTGAATAATGACAGAATCATTGAGAGTGTGATTGTGTGAGACAAAGGCATATTTTTAAGAGATGTTGATCATGGAGAAAACAGAATCCCAAAGAAGAACCGTTGAGTGCCAGTGCTCATTCGGATTGCTAATTGTATCTCAGTAATTATGACGAACACTGTTGTTACCACTTGCATTGCTCGTTCCTCACTTTGGGTCTGCATGCTCGCGAATGTACTCGGTTTGATTGGTGGGTATAAGTTAATCTGGTATAGAATCTGGTTAGCATGTATCTATTTCTTCTTTTTTTTTTTTTTAATTGGTAAAATTTTTTTCCAATTTTTTGTATTGTATACTGTAAGCTAAATCTTCCAGTCACCTTTTGCACCTGCTTTCCATCATCGGGATATGCAAGTTGTCCGACTATCTTGACATCTGTATGCTTTCATATGTAAGTCATTCCAAGTTAAAGGATAACACAATGCCAGCTTTTATTTATCCCTTGAAAGAAATGTGGTGGTCTAGTGGATTAAGACATTTCAACTGGATGTTGCTCTTAAGGGTTTTAATCCAAGAGAAGATTAGGGTGCTTGCTCACATAATACTACTCGGGTTAGGTGACTGGTTCCTTTACCTTAATTGTCAGGATTTTGTAGACTAGTCATGGACCTACACAATGATGGGATAACAGAGGAATGGTTGATGGATGGATGGGAAGTTATGTAGGGGTGGGTGTGTGTAAGTTGTGGACCACTTCAGTAGAGCTGACACTAAATAATTGTGTGTGAAGGTGTTATAGTGGTACCAACTTAAACTGGCAGCTGGGTTGGGGCAGCAATCTGTGTACAATGGTGCTAAGTTTCCCAAACCGGCGATGTGAAACGGCTGTTATATGTGTAAAAGGCATCGCAAATGCAGTAAACACATATGAATGCAATTTTAACGTATGTATTATTTTATATGGAAGAACAGAAAACCACCCCAGCTGCCAGTTTAAGTTTGTACCACTATAGGTCAGAGGTTGATGATGCAGTTAAATATCTTAAGTTTAAACAGGAGTACATAAAACACCATTACTGACAACAAGGAGCTTTATATCAGTATATATGAATGGCCTTTAAAGTATTATATACATGTGTAGCTACAAATGCGAGTCTGGTGTTATTAATTGGCCATGCCGGTGAAAGATCTCTTGTTATATGTTATGCCTAACTTTCTGGATGCTACCTCACACTATCTATAGGTGGGAAAAAGGACTGTAAGGATGATGATCTCAGCATATGTTTATTTGTAAGTAATTGGTTGGCAGGATTAAATGCTTAGTTAATTTTGTTGAGCCATATATATATATATATAATATTTTTTTCCCTCAAACTTCTGAGGCTTGAGTGTTATAACATGTTTGTGTGGCTCATTTTCTTACATTCTGTTATTGACTTAGTATCAATTATTGACAGGTAAAAAACTCCATCCTTCTTTCCTTCCATTCTCTTCTTTCTTTTCCTTCATTCTTTCCTTGTCCTTCTGCCTACAAGTGACTTAAAACTCCCTCTTCTTTCATTCTTTCTTTCATTCTTTCCTCTTCCTTGTGCCTTTGGGTGACTCTAAACTGAGTGACAAGCTAAATGGTTTCCTGTTCATGAGGAAACCATTTACAGTACTATGCTGGGTGGTAACCATATAACCAAATTTTGGCACCTGGTGGTTTAGTGGATAATTTTGGCGCTCGAAATGGATTGAGCCGGTGAAGGTTTATATCCAAGGGGTGGTTGGGGTTGATTGCTAACATAGTGCCACTCAGGGATGAGTGAGGTTGGTGACTGGCATCTTAAACGTCAGGACCAACTTGCCTAGGCCCAGGCTCCTACGTGCCTTGTGGGTTAACATAGGATTGGATGATGATGATGATGAAAGGAAAAAAGTAAAGAGCAAGTTGTAATAGCCAGTTTGCTATAAAAATACAACAGTACAGCTGCTAGCACTGCTCTTAATCTGTAATTTGTGGACATTACTGTATATAATTTGCTTTATCCCTAGTTTCATCGTGGAAATTTATAAAAGCTAGTCTTTGGACAAATGTTTCCAACTGCTTTGTCATGGCTCATCTTTGTCACCATTTTGACAACTGTGCATTTTCCACCAATGCTTATTATAAATTGTTAACCTCTCCTATGTTGCTGGAAGTTTTCTCCCTTTACAGTTGAGTGACATCATCCTAACTCTGCATCCTACTAAAGACGTGAATGTAAGGTGGTTGAATCTGAATCATGAAAGGAGAAGCACAAAAGATAGAACTATCAAGAAAGTATCCAGTTAAGTAGGTCAAACAGTCAATGATGTCATGGTAGATCTTCAAAGGTTCCGCTGGTAAGAACTTATTTTTTTCTTTATTTTTACCTCTGCAAGTACCTGTGTGATCAAGTCATTTCATTTACTGTTAAGTTTAGAAAGGGACAAGCCTTAAGATTTTTATATACCTTACCCATTTCAATGATATTTGAAGTTTTGTTGAGGATACAGTATGTTTTGTTGTTGTCAGGTGCTTTGTGCTTGACAAAGAATATTTCTATTCAAACCATCCAAAATAAGTTGACTATGGAAGGCCTTGATTGATGTTTACCCCCTAATACTTGCTAAAATTTAGACCTGAGGATTTGTGAGGTGATGTTGTAAATCTTGCTATGATTTTAGGTAATGAGAAACCAGCAGCTAGTAATTAGCAGTGCTTTAGGTGTAAGGTAGAAAGTATTTCATAAGCAAGTATAGCTTTGATTAATTGTTTATCCAGATTTGTGACTACCATAATTCATAACTTCTTCAGTGTGAGGAAGTCCATCCCAGACTGATTTTTTTATATTTTTTTATAGGTAATTTATAGGGTCATTGACATAACCTTCTCTATTAATTTGGGCTTACCATGTTGTAAAAATGGTCTTTGATGATAATGATTCTGGAGCTTCATGTGGAGCGGCTGTGAAAAATTGCCTCCCAGCAATCATAACCAGGATAATTGATAATCCTTCATTACATTCTGCCATCCACATTATCGAGGTTCAGCTGCAGTTCTTCTCGTTTTCCACCTTTCAGTATGTTTCTGCTTAATCTTAAATCAACATGATCTGTTTTACCATCACATTGTCACCCATTTTTCTGTAATAAGTTTAGGGAATAGACTATAACATGTAGCCCAAATACAGTAGCCAAAGGAACATATCACAGAACTCAGTGTTTAGAATGACAGCATCAGATTAGCATCTTAGTGCAGTTGAGGGTATACCTATATTCCCAATGCCAAAAACATCATCTCTCTTTTGTTCAGGAGGAGAAATGATGGGGTTTGATGGGTTTGAAGACTTTTTTTGTTGCACCTGTTATGAATGAATGCTGGAATAAGGCCTGTGGCACTGATTCATTCATCTTAACTTGGTGGAGAGTTTTGTAGCCCAGTGGCAGAATCAGACAATGCTATGACATCTTATCATTTGGATAGCACTTCTTTATGACTTGCACCATATTCTACTGTATCTCTATAGTTCAGGATTCAGTATGGAGGGATTCCAGTTTTACACCTAGTTAAAGGAAATTGAATTATCCTGAGTAGCTACAAGCAGAGGAGGGATTGAGAGATGAGAAATGTAATTCAGAGTGGGGGTGTACAAGTCTGAATATTTGAGAAAGAAATCGGGTGTAAAGTTGTGAAGTGGGGAGTAAGGGATATGAAACGAGATGGGAAGGATAGCAAGGGAAGGGTAGGAAGAACTGGAGTATTTGGGAGAATGATGGGGAAGAAAAAGGAGCGAGAGAATGAGAATGAGGAACAAGGAAGCAGTTACTGGGGCAGGGTAGGTGTATAAAGGTCAGGGAGAAACGAAGACAAGAAAGGCAAGGGAGAACTGCGAGAGGGATTGAGGTCAAGGAAAGGAAAAAGGGCAGGGAGGGATAGAATGAGAGGGACAAGGTAGGAGTTAGTAGTCAAGACTCTTCTCTCATCCTCATTTGTGGGGTCGGTGTAAGAAGGTACTTATGAAGCAAGAAGAAGGGAAAGAGAAGTAAAGAGAGGGACAATGGAAAAAAAAAAAGTGATAGGGAATGGAGGGAGAATGTGGGTTGGGGAAAAGTGTTATATGAGGTAGGAGGAAAAGAAAAAATTGGGGGGGGGGGAAGGGGATGAAGAACCAGAACTTGAAATAAGGGAATGATTGGATTTAATGGGAAGAGGGGAAAATAGTTGGAGAAACGAGGGAGGGGGAGAAGGGGAGCAGGGATGATATTTACTCGCTCCAAGAATGACCCGAATGACTCCACAGAGGGTCCAAGCTTGTTCGTGGAATTCTCTACTGGCGTTCTGAATGGGAAAGAATGGCTAAACGGAATGGCAGCAAGAAATGCAAAGCGATAAATACCACAACGACGAGCAACAAATATGCATCAGGAAAAATACAGACCAAGAGAAATGCAAATATAAATTGAAGCAAAATAGGAAATAGGGAATATGGATAAAATATGAGTGACTGTCCTGCTGATATGAAATTAGCTTGAACGATTATAATTCACAAAAAAAAAAAAAAAAAAAAAATCAGAAGCCTCTAGGAAGACGGAGGGAGGAAAACTTGGTAATTACAGGAAGTAGAGGAGCCATAAACGAGGGAGAAGAAACAGGTCGTTAGGTAAAAGGAAGCGATGTGAGACGGAGGAGGAAAGAAGGGAGGGGACAGGAAACATAAGGACGAGAAGCCGAACAATGAAGGTGGGAAAAGGAAAACTGGAGGAAGGGAAGGACGTTGAAGAGAGGGAGAATATAGGAAAAATGAAGTTAAGTGGGAGAGAAGATCGAGGGAGGAGAAGGAAGAAAGAATTTAGTCACAGGAGAGAAAAGAGAATTGAGGAACTTAGGATAGAAGATATGAGGAAAACGAGAGGAGAATGGAGGAAAGAGAAGACAAAGAAGGAATGGAAGGAGAGAATAGGAAGAGAAAGAATATAAGGAGGGGCAGAAAAGGAATTATGAAAAAAGGAACGCATGGAAGGAAAGGGAACAAGAAAGAAGGTCACAGTGAAAAGGAGAAAGGAAAGAAGAAAAATAAGTTAAATGGACAATGAGAAGGAAGAATAGGAGAGAGAGAAAGGAATGTCGGAGGAGGGGGGAGTGCACCTGCTATACGTAATCAATACACCCAAGGCAGTCCACACCTTACTCACTCATCTTACTCACTCACCTCACTCACTCACCTAACTCACTGCACCCGATAGTAAAAGGTCTCAATCGATAACATGATAAAATTCTCGTAACGTGACCTGACCTACCCTAACCTGTTCCGAGTTAACCATACATGACCCATCTTATTGTGTCCTCTTGACAGACTGACCTCGCCCGACCTACCCTAACCTTCCTCGAACCCAAAGTTTATATAGACTCAGTATGTGACCCATCTTGGCCCCTTCAGTCCGATGGTGTGCTTTATTTATTCATGCTATCTCCAGACGATTTAGGAACTGTAGGATTTAGATACAGCCGTCAACACCACTTCATTACCAAGGATTTCCCGAGGTGAATAAAATCGTCTGGGGGTAGGAAAATAGTGAAGAATAACTTGACAGCTTAGTTTAACTCCTTCAAATATACTCAGGTTTAGAGTTTTCATGATCTAGTATACTTCATGTTAAACAGTACATGAAACCTAGCTTAACCTAATGTAGCCTAGCCTAGCCTAACCTAAGCTGACCTAAATAGCCTGACCCAAACGTATTTCAACCCAACACATTAACTTAACACCCATCTAGCTAATACTACAAGCTAACAACCTAACCTAACCTAACCTAGCACTAATAAAGTCTACCTGTTGAACTTAACCTAACCCAACCAATCTAACCTAATATCAAGCTAACAGTATAGCCGAAGACATCAAACCTAAGACTTACATCAAGCTAACAGTTCAACCTATTTTGATCTGCTCTTACCTGATTTAATCCAACTTTAAATCCTTCTTCATCTACCGTCTGTCACGTCATCGCCCTTTACCGGAAGTGAGCTGTTTTCTTGACACTCAACCAGGAAATGCTCTCTTTCTCTCTCTCTCTCTCTCTCTGCCACGTTCCAGAGGATGGGCCTGTATATGAATGTACAGTGCCAATAACGAGATGTGCCTTTGTTCAGCCATTTGCTTTCCTTGCATCATAATCGCCTTGGTATGCTTTGTTAATATTCTTTGCACCGTCTAGGATAATGTTACGGTATATACAAGTACACTATCTCGTCTCTCTCTTATCCTGACCCATAGTATCATCTAGACAAAAACCGTCACAGTAGATGATAACGAAATGAATAAACGAAGTGAATGCGACTGATTGATATTTACCTGAGAGAGAGAGAGAGAGAGAGAGACAGTAGGTGAGTCAGTGGATGAGTCATGCTGGATTCAGCTGCGCCAGTCTCTCTCTCCTGAAGCCACCCACCTGTGTTGTCACCTCCCTCGCTCCTCCCTCCCTCCTGTCCTCACCCTTGCCTCACGCCCCCTCCTACCTCACCCCTCCTTTCTGTCTCACTCCTTACCTCTGTTGTATTGTGTGTGTTATAGGGTAGGAATTTTTTTTATCTACAAGTATATCATCAGTAAAATGGTAGGATTGGAAGTAACTATCCACTCACTTGGTGTAGGATTCAGGTGATCACAGTGAGTAATTAACACTGGGTGGTCAGCATATAGCCAACGCGGACGCCTGGTGGTGGTCTAGTGGGTTAAGGCGCTCCAGTCCGATGTGACCCTTAGATATTCAAGCCCAAGGATAGGTTGGCGTTTACTGTTGACATAACACCGCTTAGAGAGTGACTATAGTCACCCGTGTCATAGATATCTAAAAATGCCTAGCCCCGGACCTCTACGCCCATGAAAATAACTTGATAAATGGATAGACGCCTTTCTCTCATGTACCCCTTCCCTCTCCTCCTTCCTCCCCCCTTCATCATTCCCCCCCCTCCACCTGAAGGCAGCGTACTTCCTCCACCTCTCCAAATCCTCCCTTCCTCCCCTACCCTCCCCTTCACCCCCTCCGTCTTTCTTCACTTCCTTCCCTCCCCTCCCTCCCTCTCTCCACCTCACTTTACCATACCCACTCGGGCAAGTCTAACCTCACTCGCATCTCTTCCACGTTTTATCTTCTTTATCAACAACAACGCCATTATTTCCTCGTGATTAGATAAGAATGACCCACTAAACAAGAGTGTGGTGGTGGTGGTTGTGGTAGGAAGTGTTGTGGTGGTGTGATCGTGTGTGGTGCAAGGATATCGTCATACAAACCGCCCATATATCGACTTTCGGCAACTGAGGTAAGACTAATGTATTTTTGTACTGTAGTCAGATTTTTTTCATAATTTTGTATTTGGGTTACATTTTCGTATTTCTTTTATTCTTGTATTGATTTTGTAATAGTATTTGTATATTGGCAAGTTTTTCCGAAAGCCTACAGTACATGTGTATAATATGTGTATCTGTTTTTGTATATTTGAAGTTTTTCCTTAATAATGTTTGTGCCAGTAAGACAAAGAATGCTAATTTATTGTTTTTGTTACTTCTGAGCACTGCATCATATGGGTGGTCGCTATATCGTCTCTAACATGTAAATACACTACCCTCTTCCTGGTTATTTGTAATGTTATCATTACTTTGCATATTATTTATTTTTCCACATTGCTGTCAAAGAAACGTTAATCATGGAAAAGCTAGTTATAGTATGAGATCGAATTCCTGATGCCACAATTATTTTGGCAGCAGTGACACTAGCCAGCCCAACATAGCACTCCTAAATATACGACCAACACCTCACCAACATAGCAGCCTCTTCCCATACGTCCATTTGCCACTGTATCTCACTGTATCTTTAGTTTTGAAAGTATCGCTGTTTTAGGGTATAGTAGACGATATAAAACCTTACTGATCAAACTTATGCCTAAAATTCGATATGATGTAGCTTATGTGAGTTGTGTATCTCCGCTTGCGAAATGTAACCTGAACTACATTTACAGTACCTCTTGTTGTTTATTTACAAGTAGGACCATATAGCACTATATTAGGATATGGCAGAAAATGTTGAATCCTTACCGATCTATAATAATCTCCATACTTCCGTGTTTCCTAACTTATTTCTGAGTTTTGTGTGCAACTCTGAGGTTGCCATGACGACAGCTAGTACACACTCACAGGTAGGCGTGTTCGCATATTTGCCATAACTGCGCATGCGTCACTCAGCTTATTAGGTCAGAGAGAACAGGTGGTTGTGACTTTGAATAATTTATTTGACTTGGACTGAGTGCATGCTGGTTCCTGTATTGAAACGAACTCAGAATTAGATTTTTTTGATTACACACCTTTTTGTAACAGCGGTAAGTTCAAAATACTCTGCATCATCCTTCCTTGTGCGGCTGCTACATTTTCGTGCTGTTTTCACTTGTAACTTTTACTGAAGAGAACGGAAGAGCATTTCCCAGTCAAGTGGCCGTGAAGAAAAGAGTAAAGAGTCGGAGATTATATTTGCATGCAGTACTTTGTGCCAAACGTATACGTTAGACATTTAGTTATGAAATCAATACATATAATAAAAAAAGTGAATGTGAGTAATTTAAAAAATAGGAGAGGATGGCGAGCTGTTGCAACATGTAAATGAATATTAATGAAACAAAGTGACGTTCATGTTAGAATGCTGAGTCTATGTTTTGACATATTAGGTGAAGCGAAGGACAAGAACTTACAAAAAAAAAAAAAAAAAGCCCATTCGAATCACTCCGAGATCGATATTCTTACCCATATGTTTTAGCTGAGCATTCCACACGTTGCCACCTCGTCTCAGATTGTTTTATTGCCCGTTTTTGCTGTCATTTATTACGGTACGTTTTTATTGCCCTCCGCCACACTCTTTCGCACCCTCGATTTGTAACCATTGACAGACTTTTGAGAACTGCAGATTGAGTTACTTCCTTTACATTTATCTTCCATGTTTTACCTCTATGGGTAGATTATTTGTTTTTATTTAACCTGTAAGCAATCTTAGGTGCCAGAAAGTTTTATCACAACTCCTTCAACTGGGATATATAATTATTGACCTAGCCTATTTTGAGAAGTGCAGACAACTTCCTCGTATATTTAGCACAAACTTATTTGCATCATTAGGTGTTTTAACCAGTAATATAATTAAATAATATTGTCAGGCGCTCCAAAAGCATTATTTATCAAAAGGAAACACTTCCACAACTCCCGATTTGTATCCAGTGACCGCCTATTT